>CAIGRP010044207.1:0-11617 GCA_903798385.1 Fraxinus cuspidata
GCACCATCGGTTCGATTTTTTTTTGCCCCATTCGGTTCGGTTAACCGTGGTTTTCGATTTTAACGATTCGAATTGCCATCTCTATTGTATGGGCAGGGGCGGATCCAGGACCGGATTTTCAGACCGGGCTAATACGTAAAAAAAATATAATTACACAATAAATATTTTTTCACATAATTTTTCTTTTTCTACTAAAAAAAATAAATGGGCTGGGGACCTGGACCTGGTTATTGTTTGCATTCCCCAGGATTAAAAATTCAGATGGCCATTAAACTTTGCATAATATTTTTTATTGGTTATTAAATTTTAAAAATTATTCAAATGTTCATCAAATTTATCAAATTATTATTCATTTGCTATTAATCTTCAAAAGAAATCTAAACATCACTGAACTTTTCAAACCATTATTTCATCAATCTTTCAAAAATTTGACGCTGAAAAATTCAACGAACTCGCTGACGTAACAATTCAAAATGCTTGTGGCACATTATTATCGTTAGTTGATGATAAATCAGCCAAAAATATGCTTATAAAAATGCAATTAATGCGAAAAATAATAAAAAAATAAATACTAAATAAAAATACAATTAAACAGAAGAAAACTTGCAAATGTCAAAATTCAATCGCATTTTTATAAACTTTTAATATATGGAAGCTTGTTATTCGTTGATTTGTCATCAACTAACAACAATAATATGTCATGTCATAATTTCTATGGCAAGAGTTTGTTGGATTTCCAGTGATATTGAGTGATGTATGAGATTATGTCTTGATAAGTTTGGTGACTACTCGGAAAGCTTTTCAAGTTTAATGATAAATAGAATAATAAGTAGCTGTTTAGTAGAGATTAAAATCAAATTTTTAGTAAAATTTGATGAAAATAGATGAAATATGGATTGAAAAGTTGTGGATTCTACAAAATGTGTTGTCAAAATTAATTATTAATTTGAACTTGAGATTTTAACTGAATTTTATTCCGAACCAAATTGGATCGTTTAATGATAATTCAAAAATTTTTAAATAAAAAAAATATTGTACAAAATTCAAAGGCAATTTGTTTTTTCAACCCCATCTCCTTACATTTACCAACATGGAGCCAAAGAGTAGGAGGTCAAGAGTACAATCCTATTATTCGATTCCTTACTTCTGCGCTGCAGGTTTTAAAGAACTCACTGGAAACGCGTATCTGGTTCCCGCGAACACGACTTCCACTCCCTCTAGGCATCTACATATAGCAATTGTTAGTTTCTCAGCCTAAAAACCGTCGATCCCAGCCTCTCTCGCCCTCCCCCTTTTCAACGCACAGACATAATTGTTACAGTTAGTTATTGATTGGCCGAATCCCCCAAAAATGGAAGAATTTATTGTCAATTTTCCCTGAAAATAAAGCTCCGAGGAACTATTAATTAGCATGCAGAAGATCATCCTTCACTACTGTAAGAGTTGCTTTAATTTATAATTTTTCATCTTTTAATTGAATGCCCATTTAAAATGAATCATCTTTATTTCAACCAACATCATTTAACAAAGACATGAAACAATGTAAAAGGTTTACGCTCCTTATTCCTTTCCTTTTTGCATATTGTGCTTTATCTGTTGTGACTACTTTGTTTTTTACAATTATTTATGTTTTTTTTTTTCTGAAAACATAGTTGCCTGTTAAAAAAAATTCTTTTGGGATACTGATGGTTGATTATTAAAGCCCACTTGGAGCGGGTCTCGTATTATTCACACGAATTTCATAATACGATTAATGAAAAAAAAAAAAAAAAATTCTGATTGGGCAACTATAACCAGGTACCCACTGATTATATTAGCAGACAAGTTTTGTTGATAGATTGTTTTGGCCTCGAGAAGAAGCGAAAATTTGGCTTATAAGCTAAAAGAGGCCAAATTTTGGCTGGATATTATGACATGTTCTTTTCATTTGAAAGACTAGTAAGATTTTCACCCCTTATGCTAATCTGACCCGAAGAAACAATTGTATTTCCAAGTAGTAATTGATATATGCCAAATGGAGGCTAATAATTTGGCATTTGTGTCTATAAATAAAAGAAAAAGGTAAATGAGGCATGATTGGTTGCAGTTGTCATTTCCTTTTGGTGACTTCATTTATTTTTGTAACAGGTAACATATCTAGTTGAAAGGCTGTGATTTGTTTACACCCCCTGCATAAATCAGATGTTGCTATTGTATAACCAATCAATCCATTGACTGAAGTCTGAATTTCTTTGAACATTGGTCGTTGAACATTTCATTACTCAGCATGGACAATACGGTAAGTTTAAATTTCTTTGCACTGCAAAAGTGAAATGATCTACCCTCACACTATTGTACTAGCTATTAAATTTTTCTTTCAAAGATAACGTGTGTCTGCAGGCATAAGTGGCCCTGCTTTTATGTCTCCTCCACATGTGTTTGTGTGCATAACTTTTCAATTTGCTGGAGACAATATTATACAGAGACTATTCGTGAAAGGGCTAATAATCTGATTCTAAAACACTGAAAAGATATGGCAATACCTAATGGAATATCGATCTGTGTTCTTGACTAAGAAGCAAGGACACAAACAAGGGATTCAAATGCAACACAACAAAGATGCACAGACATAAATTTTGCAAAATATAGGACACAACACATTGTTAGGACTTTCTAATGAATTAGTACATATGATGCATCTATATATGTATTCATATTTATTCTTTTGTATCTTTATCTGTTCTTGATTCTTATTTACTTAAGCTAATCTACTTCTGGATCATCTAATTATCGTCTACGTGTGCCTTGTGAATGGAAACTTACACTTGAGTTATCTTGGTAGAGTATTTAGGTTGGGTCCGCAATCTGTATAACAGAGCATCTGAGTTCCCCAACCCACTACTCCGTAGCCTTTGGGTCACAAATTGATGGAAACCGCCATTTGACTATTAGGAAGTCAGATATAGTGTTAAAAAGACAATTGAACCTGTATTTTGAATAAAATAAAAAGAAATAAAAAGAATAATCAATTTATTCAAGTCTATAACCCCAATCCATCCCCCATGCGAGCGCCACCTCTCTCCCTCTCTAAGTTGCCCAGCATCTGCTCCCTTTACCAGCCAAAAACCCTGCCCAAATCCAACACTAAGGTCTTGATTCTCAGTTCATTTTCAAGCTATGCTCTCCAAAGTGTTACCAAAACTGTCCCAACAAACAAGATGGATCAATTCGAATATGGAAAGAGTGATTTTTCACATTTAACAGGTAGATGCATCATATTCTAAGATCTAGCCACAAGAGAACTATGTTCAGAAATCTAAAACCAATTCTTGAGCATCCTGATTCTACAATCTCCTAAAGATTGCTAACCAGACAAGGCATTCTCTACCTAATTAATTAATTTTGCTGCAACTTTGAACAATACAAGATTATCAACATCCAAAGCTCTGCACGAAGTAGAAAGGACTTGCCCGTAGGGGTGGGCATGGGTTGAGTCGGTTTTTGCCTCACCCCAAACCCAACCCAACATGATCGGTTTGATCAAAATTTAATCCAACCCAACCCGTGTAAAGGTTGAAACTCAACCCAACCCAACACAATCAAGTATCGGTCGGGTTGGGTAGGGTTGGTCGGTTTGGGACAATTTGTCAACAAAATTAAAGTCATCCAATTTTCTATTATACTAAATTCAAATAGACAAAATTAAACAATAAGTAGGTAAATAAATAAATAAAATTATATATTATCTTAAGTGCATTTAACATAACTTGGAGAACTTATACTACATTTTTTGTGGAAAGAAAGTAAGTTCATCCTCTAAAATGCACCAAGGTAATTACACTTACACTATCCACTCATACTTTTTAGGTTCATTTTACTTTTTAGGCATTTTATTTATTTTCTTTTTCTTTTTTTTTTTTTTTTTTAAAGTAGGCAAGTTGGATTGGACGGGTTTATTCGGTTTTCATGAACTCAACCCGACTTTACAACCAACCCACCCAATCCGTATAAAAACAACAAAAAACCCGACCCAAACCGATTAGGTTTGGGCGGTTTTGGCGGGTTTGGTTGGATTTTGCCCACCCCTACTTGCACGGGGGAGAAATGGAATATGAATGGCTTGTTTTTAGAAGCAGTACTAGGGAAATAAGTGAATCAACTAAAAGTACACCAGACAAAATTAAAACCTGCATTTCACTCACACTGACAAGTAATTTACTGAATCCCCAAAAAACTTACTTTTGCATTTGGAAATTTTTGAATACTATATATCAGAAGTTCAGCACATGGGTGATGGGTCAGAATTTTTGTGAACTATGGGAACAGGGGGATGGTGGATGGGAGTGGGGTGCTGGTTGTGGTAGAGCCTGATGCTGCCGAGGTTGGTGAAGGTAGTGCTGGTGCTAATGCTAGTGTAAAGTAATTGGGTGGGTGGGACTTGGGAGAAGATGATAGATTTGATTTTTGTTATTATTGTTTTTTGGTGGTTATTCAAAAGTGAGGGTCAAGCTCAGGACAATGTTTATTTTTGATCATTGACTGTTTTCCATCCATTGGGAACCCTAAGGTTACGAAATTGAAAAATTGGGGACACGCTGGAGCTCCTTTAAAGGTTGGGAACCTAAATGCTCTGCCGTGAAAAGGTTGAGGAACCAGGTGCAATTTTGCATGTGAGATAATGTAGTTTGAGCTAATGGCTAGGATCATTTGTCTCTTCTTTTTTGTTATCATTGTTTATGATTTCTGTATAGCTTTTCCGCTTATCCCCTTGTGCTGTTTATGAAACAATAAATTTTATGATACTTATAAGGATAATTTATGTCAGTTTTTCCTTCACAATTTTAACCAAGTTCTACTGGTTCAAATCTAACACAATTTTGCTTTTATACATTTAAGTTTTTGTCTTATTGCAAATGAAATTCATTTAGATTTCATGGTTAATCCTATATTCTACCTTCGTCGGAGTGGCTAATATTGTTCAAGAATTTTCAGGCATTTCTTCATTATTTTGACTTATTATTTTTTTTTCTGGACATGGTCAAAGGAGTGCATACACGGCTGAGAGTGTTCTAAGAGTATTGGTCACATGTCAAACATGGACATGTAGCTTTTACTTTTGAGTTTTGTTGGTCCCAATTTTTGAACCCTTTACCTCAGGAGTGGAAATAACAATCTTTTGCCAACTAGGACAAGGAGAAATTGGTGACATGTGGCCTTCTCAATATTATTGGTGCTTCTTAAATCTTAATATTGATTTTCTGTCTATGATGTTTGTGGATATCAACTAAAGCACGTAACCTCCCTTTGTCATGCCTAAATAACCCAGTGATATAAAAGAAGATCATTTGAGAACATAATAAATGATCAAATCAGTGTAAACTACTGATGAGGATATTGCTCATGTTTATGTTTACTTATATTGCAAGTCAGGAGGCTTTAGCTGCCAATATATATTCAATAAAATGGTGTTCTAATTGGCATTTAACTGTACAGAATCTTGCAAGACTGTGGCAGTTAAATTTTTTAACTTTCATCTTACCGTTTTTCAGTTACAGGGTGAAAACTATCCTGTTCCATAGCAGTTCATGCACGCCTTTCTGCTTTATTTCCATGTCAATGATTTATTGTGTAATACACACACTGGCTGATATAGTCTCTCATTTTGGATTTGTCAATTTTGTTGATCTACAGAAGCAAAGAGAACCACCCAAGGTGCCTAGCCACGTGGGAATGGAGGTGGACAAAATTAGCAACTTGCCGGAACATATTATAGACAACATTTTATCAAGTTTACCACTAAGGGATGCCGTGAGGACAAGTGTCTTGTCAAGCAAGTGGAGATTTAAATGGGTTACACTTCCAATTCTTGTATTTGAAAATCAGTCTGTCCTGATTTCCGCCCAAGATCAAACCCTCATAAAGAACAAACTTGTGAGCATTATCGACCACGTGCTGTTACTTCATACGGGCCCCATACATAGGTTTAAGCTTTCTCACCGTGATCTTCAAGGAGTCAGTGATGTTGATAGATGGATTCTTTTCCTGTCGAGGGGCTTCGTTAAAGAATTTATACTTGAAATATGGAAAGGACATCGTTACAAGCTCCCTTCTTCTCTATACTCCTTTCAAAAGTTGATCCATCTGGAACTTTTTAATTGTCTCTTAAAACCTCCGAGTACATTTAATGGCTTTAAAAGCTTGAAGAGTCTTGATCTTCAGCATATAACCATGGACCAAGGTGCATTTGAGGATATGGTATCCAACTGTCCTTTACTTGAGCGGCTGACGTTGATGAACTTTGATGGTTTTACCCATCTTAAAATCCATGCTCCAAATCTCCTCTTCTTTGACATTGGAGGAGTTTTTGAAGAAGTGGGTTTTCAGGATACCATCAATCTGACTACTGTCTCTATTGGCTTGTATGCGAACACTGGATTTGACCGGAATGTGGCTTTCGGCAGCACTGGTAATCTGATCAATTTTTTTGCTAATCTACCTCGTATTCAAAGGCTTGAGGTGCAGAATTTTTTCTTGAAGGTAAACTATCCATTGATCTATCCTGGAAATTCAGAAATTTGGGTACTGATGAGCATGTTGCTCATTAGAAGTGATTATAACATTGAATTGCATAATTTATGATCTGAAGTTTTTATTTGTTTTCTCTACATTTTTCCTCCAAGTGAATAGAGAGCCAGAACCAATGACTAACTGAGTACATGTTCGGTTTGTTTGACTTGTGTCTAGTATTTGGCTGCTGGCGGTGCACCAATAAAGTTGCCTACGCCTTGTATCGTTCTTACTTTTCTTTCGATACGCGTTAATTTTAATGACTTGGAGGAGAATCTGGCTGCTCTTTGTCTTCTTCGCAGTTGTCCTAACCTTCAAGAGGTCGAGTTGTTTGTAAGTGTTCTTGCATCCTCCCTACTGTTGCTACATGTCCTTGTTTTGCTTTAATGGAATGCTTCTAGTCATTCATTTGTTTCTTTTTGGTCACTAAACTTTAAGCGAGATGTGATGTTGATCACTAAACTTCATTTGTTCTAAGTTGGTCATTGAATTTAAATTTTATTTCAAGTTAATAACTGAACTTTAAAACTTTAACATTTTTACATTCGTTGGGACTGACGGGCTCAAACTAGCAGCTTCAGCTTTGACAGGGGTAGGCGGTGCAGTGACTAATTGAACTACAATTAAAGTGAAACAAGGGATCTAGCAAAAAAAATGATTATTTTTTTATATTCATATTCTTTATGGGGTATTTCTGAAGGTTAGTTTGATTAATTGAAATGCACTAATGGAATTAATGGACATGGATGGAATAACTAAATCATCAGAAAGTTTTAAGCTTATTGACCAACTTGAAACAGAATGGAATTTAATGAATAACTGAACTTTCGCTAAAAATTTTGAACCCGTAATCCTCTTATTGTTCATAGTTTGCTTTTGAGGATTTTGTCAATATTTACGTGGTGACTTTAATAGGCTCGCTCAGAGGAACATGCTACTATGAGATCAGTTTCGAATAATGTGGAAAATTATCAGTGTCTCCCATTAAATCAACTGCGGCTTGTTAAGATTGTTGGGATCTCTGGTATTAAACAAGAACTGAGTTTCATCAACTTTCTGCTTGCAAATTCTCCTGTTCTCGAAAGGCTGAGTGTCAAGCCTGCTTTGACAGACGGAGGAATGGAAATGGCAAAAGAGTTGCTTCGGTTTCGACGAGCTTCTTCACAAGCAGAAATTATTTACCTCGATGGTGTGCAGGATTAATTATGTATGTTAACTTCAGATGAGTATCTGATTGTGAGCTTTCTTTAGGCAAGACAGGATTCTAATGTTGCAAAAGACAAGAATTCATGGGTGTAAATTTAATGTTGTTTTAGTCCAAGGTTATGTTTGATTGTCTTTATAATTTATTTATATTTGCCTTTTGTGCTTGAAACCTGGTTTGATTTTAGAGCCTTGATTTTCATTGAGTTAAGATGTAGCCACTTTTAGACTGGTTTATGACTCAAAAAATGCGCCAAAAGAATTTTGACCAACTTCCCTCTGTGTAGGTGTTAATTGCACAATTGAACATTGCGTTAGGAAGCAAAGACCATAGATTGATAAAAGGTTCCGGAGATCGTTCGCACCTTGACGGACAAGTTAAAGATCGGACGAGAGATATATGAGTGTTAGAGATGAGATAAAAGGATTTGGTTAGGGTTAGAGATTTCATATTTTGGTGTAAAATGATAGCGCGCGCGCACACACATATATAGAAGTGGAAATGTGCCTAAGTTCAAACCCAATACGAGGTTGCTTAGTTTAATAAGCTCAATTTAATTAAATAATCGATATCGAGTCGGCCAATGTGGATTCCTTTTGTCACATGTATGCCATATAATTTATAGATATAACAATATTTTGATTGAAAATGGGAAGTAAAGGTGGGTGGCTATGGGGCATCGAGTCTGTGGGCTGGCTCTCTGACCCATAACCATGCTGGGCTGGTGGAAAAACGTGAGCCATGCCGAAGCGAGATATTACTTGGGGAAAAATTCATGGATTAGGTGTTATCTATCACCAAATCAATATTCAAGCATCATGTTTAAAAATTGCAAAAATCATGTTTTCGTTATATTTCACAATTATTATGTTAAATTACATTCCTTAAATTAAGCGTTCAGTTAGGACTCCCTAATATACCAAATCACCTCCCTAAAATATAAATTCAGCTTCAGCCCCTACGGAGTTTCATCCTATTGACAAAATTGACGGTAATACAAACGAGATTTACGGTCACAAATCGAAGGTCGTCATCTCCAGTCACAGAGTTCCATCATGTTGACAATTGATGGCACTATAAACGAAATTTTCGGTCACAAAGCGAAGATTGTCATCTCCGTTCACAGTTCAATTTCTGTACGCAGTATCCGATTGGGTTGAAGTTCCAATTGAACGCTCCAATCTAAAAAATTGAAAACAAACGTTTCCGTTGCCGGCACCAAGAATAACTCATTACTATTGGTATGTCATACTATCAGATCAACTTTTACAGTTCTAGTATGTCTTCACAAACTTGTGACATGAATTGAAAACATATCTACGCACAATCAATACAATCTGTGACGTTGATTACAGTGATAGTACATACAGAATGTCGAACATAATTCTGTTACATGCACGATCTTGTACTGTGACCCGAACTACATATGTGACCTGCATGAATTCATTTTTACTACTGACTTTGTACATTAAAAAATGCAGATATGATGTATGTGCACGTCTGTTTGCTGAATGGATCCCAGTTATTGGTGGTTTTGCTGGATCGTAATTGCGCGTATACTAAGCTTGTGGATACCATAATGACTAAGTTCAATTTGGATCATACAAAGGTAGCCGTCACAATACAGTATGTACTGAATCATGATTTGCTGCCTGTGAGAATAAGAAGTGACAGTAATGTCGTACATTACTCTCAAGAGTATAGATAGTGACCCTTCTAAATATCCATTAAGCATTGATGTTACCGAAATTGAGCAGCAATCTATCACAATTCCAATTTACTACCAAAGAGTTTTCACTACAGCATGTGGTTTCAGACATATGGGATTCAACTATTGAACCAGCAGGTCACATAATAAAACAAAAAGTCACAATTGTAACTGTCGCTGATCCTAGTCGAGTAGAGGAAGGAAGGTTCTTCTGTGATAAGAATATTCTCAAATTGAGCCTTTCTTTGTTTGCGATACATAACATGTTTGAATTCATAGTTGTTCGATCGGACAAGAAGGAGTACGTAGTCAAGTGCTTACATGATGTGTGTACTTGGATGTACAGATCTTCAAAGTGGGGTCAGGTAAATTTAAGATTTAGAAGATTACTAATGGTCACAAATGTGGCTCAAACATAATATTGGGGACTCACAGGCAATTATCCAGTTCCGTTATTTCATCTAGTATCAAATACAAATACACATCGTCACATACTATATACACTCCAAAGGATATATGTAGTGACATGTTTCATACGTATGGTGTCTTGATGAACTATTCGAAGGCTTGGAGATCTCGTGAGCAAACTTTAAAAATCATTAGGGGTGATCCGACTGAGTCATTCCATAAGATATCTAGCTACTTTTACATGCTTCAACAGAGAAATCTTGGAACGGTCACATGATTGGAACTTGATAGTCACAGTAAGTTCAAATATTGCTTCATGACCCTCGGTGCATCAATTCAAGGTTGGAAGCATTGCAGACCTGTGATTGTAGTGGATTGCACTTACTTGAATGGACACTATGGTGGTACTCTCTTCACAGCATGTACACAGGATGCAAATGACAGCATTTTTATTCTCGCATTTGGAGTTGGATATAGTGAGAACGATAGATCTTGGACATGGTTTTTCGAAAACTTGAAGAAGACTTATGGATATAGAGATGAATTATGTTTTGTATTAGATCGCCATATTAGTATCAAGAATGCTATAGAACATGTTTATCCAGGAACCTGACATGGGATTTGTTCGTATCATTTGCTGCAAAATTTGAAATCATATTATGGTAAATCTGGTCACAACATAATGCAAGCTTTCAATTCGGTTGTTCGATCATATACAGTATCAGAGTTTGAATATCACATGCACCAGCTTGACATGATGAACGAAAAGACTAGGCGTTACCTGGTAAAGTAATACTTTCAATTACAATTTCCACATTTTAAAAAAATGAACACAGATGTAGTTTATATGATATTCATGAACATGGTTGATGTTCTTAATAGGATGTTGGAATTGAAAAGTGGTCACGAGTTCACATGCCAGCAAATCAGTATTCTACAATGACCTCAAATATAGTAGAATCAGTCAACACAGTCATAAAAGCAGCAAAGAATTACCCTATTATGTCGTTGTTAGAATCTTCGAGACAAACTATACAGACCTGGTTTTATAAACATAACGATGATGCACATGGCACATTCACGAGGGTGACATCCAATTACGAGAAACTTATGAGGAAAATGAGCACAGAATTGAGGAATCTGAGGGTAACTTTTATATTTTGATTGATAGAAACTTATGAGGAAAATGAGCACATATTTGATGAATCTGAGAATAACTTTTATATTATGATTAATGAATTATGTAACTGTGACCTGAAAAAATGTGTTATGTGACTCAAAAATGTGAATTATGTGACTTGAAATATATTTATTTGACTACACATGTATGATTTTTAAGTTTTAACTTTCGTTGCAGGTATTACCTATGAGCCAGTTACTGTTTTCAGTCAAAGATGAACACTCGTCTTTTGTTGTAGATATAGATCAACGTTCATGCATATGCAGGATGTTTCAAGTTGATATGTTTCCATGTCCACATGCACTGGCTATGATTGCACATACGAAAATGGATCATTATGATTATTGTTCTTATTATTACACAAAAGACGCATACCAATACTTCTTGATTCCAGTTGGAGATCCAGCTGAGTGGACCACGCTTGTAGACTTGCAACTCACAATTGTATTAGCTCCTTATCAGAAAAGGAGTTTTGGTAGACAAGTTGAAAAGAGGATAAGGTCATCCAGTGAAGGGAAACCGACTGTGAAATGTGGTCGTTCTGGGGGACATGGTCACAATCGTAGAAGAT
>CAIGRP010044208.1:0-16580 GCA_903798385.1 Fraxinus cuspidata
TAACTCAAAATTACTTTTTATTAAGCCCAATTTATATTATTTAACACAAGCTACAAAATGAGTATAATATCGATATATTTTTCTTAACTTCTAAAATACTTAAATATTCGACCCAAATAACTTGCGATAAATTTAAAAAAAAATACACGTAAGCAAATAAATCATTTATGCAAATAAGTGGGTTAAGTTTATTACTTCAACTTTTGGACTTGAGTGTGACAACAAGCTAGATATGGGCTATTTCATTTGCTAAATGATCATCATTAAATTTAAGCCCCTTATGAAAATAGTAAGAACATTTGGGATGTTACAACTATGGTAGAGTGAACCATGGTGGAGCGATTGTATATATATTGACTATTAAATGACATTAGCTAAAGTTATGAGGCTTCAGACCATAAGTCAAATACAACTAGGAGAACTTTGATGTTGGTATGATGCCATGAGTTTTGCTATATGTAAAACAAAATTCCCAAGACGGATGAAAAGTACTTTGTTCTCAATAATAATGGTTTAAAAACTAATTGGAGGCATTTAATAGTCATGTGTTAAACCAATTATTGTAATCCCAACTAAAAATTATCAAAAGTTTGAAATGTCGACCAACTAGCATTGACGAGAAACACTGTCTTAATGGTATAATCTCAAAATTATACCCACAAAAAAATTTGAGCAATTAATCTCACAAGTTTCAAATTGTGAATGCATAATAACATCATACAATTATCTAGTAGAAGTTTTTGTTGATCCGGTATGGATGATCGATCATGCCAAATAATAAAATTTTCAAGATATTGAACTTTTGATGCAATATAATATTTTACAATTGCACCATTTTTTATATAATACAACTAAAATAAATTGAGTAACATAATATCAGGTCTTTTGGAACCTACAATCTAATTTGCAAAACATGGTGGTATATTATGTTAGCTTCAATTATTTATACATCTCTCTCCTTCGGGAAGTTTTGATAAGGTCAACACGATGATGGAAGTACAACCGATACCTATTACTAAATGAGTGAACATATGTTGTTTATTATCATTTTATTATAGACTAAAAAACACAAGTGGATGATCAATAACTTCATCCAAGATATAAAATTAACATAATGCCCTTAAATTTTGATCCAAGATTATGTCATGCAATACCAATATAATATAATGTGTCAAATATTGGTGCATAATATTTTACACTTCTTTAGGAACAATAACATGATTTTTTTTTGAAATATTTATATAACGTAAGTTGTTTTTTCGAGAACATAAACACCATATTTGTTTAGTTCTTCAAGAGCATAAATATCATTATTATGAATAATCTTACACGGTGAAAAAAAAATTTAATGAATGAACTTACTTATAGTAAAAAGGGTGCAATTAAATTGGAGTACTTTTCAAATTTGACAGATGTAGAAATCTTCAAGCAATCTATAGACCCTTAGTAGCCTCGTCAAAATACAAATATTCATGTATATATTTTTCACGAATGAACCATTAGATCTTGATCTCAATCGTCGAATTTGAAGAACGAGTTATGAATTTTTTTATTCAAATTTTACGACAACTGGAGTACGAAGCGATGATCACGACTGTATAGATTGTCCAAATTTCGCGACTTTTCTACACTGTTGATTTCGATTTTTCTCTAGATTTTGTGTAAGCATCTTCATGTCGATAATGTGTTATAAAACAATATAAAAAAGACAAGAATGAGAAGTGTGTATAAGAGAGAAAAATTGAGATAGTCTAAACCAAGTGATTAATTTTGTTATGACAATGGAGTTATATTTACAGTATTTAAAAGGAGAGTTACAATTTGAATAAAATAAACTATTTTAAAATAGGTAAAAAATTTCTGACAAAACCCCCCAAATCAAATCGGACCCATACCGAACTGAACCAAATTGAACTATTTTCTTTTTAATTTAAATATTCGAACTGGTATTTGAGTCGAGAACTGATGAGTTCGGTTCGGTTCTCGGTTCTAAACCAAGAACCGAATAACAGAATAAAAATCAAATTTTTTTAATTTTTTTTATCTTAAATAAGCTAAATCATTTTATTTTTTTCTAAATAAATTTACTAACTAATTAATTTAGCCCAAACTCATAATATGATTTTTCTATTTCTAATTTCCAGCACAAGCCTAACTTAATCAAATTGACATATGTTTTATCTACTTTAGCATCGTGGAAAAATCGAATTGGAAGGTCGGTGCATCTATCTTCATTATTGTGAGCTTGCTATCTTCATTTTCCTGTGATTTCATAGTTAAATCTATGAAGAATTCAACAAAGAGACGAGTAAAATATACAACTAGATTGTACTACATTATTTTGTAAAAGTTAAGATTGAACATGTCATTAAATGAATTAATGTAGCATTGTTGTAAATATTAAAAAGTTTAATTATTGTACGAAATCCGAGAACCGAATTGAACCAATTCGAACTCGAACAATTCCAAAGTTAATTTTAGACCCGACGATTTCACTTACTAAATGTCCGAAAATTCGGGTTCAGTTCGATTTTCTTTAGAACCGAACCCTACAATAATCAATAACTATCCTACAATTTTAACAACATGCACTACCTAATTTTTGAATAAAAAGCTATAACCTGATTATTGATAATAAAAACCAATGTTGTCAAAATCGGCATAACCCGGTAAAACCGAGAATCGAACCCAAAGCAAACTAATCATACCCGATTAGCCGATTATATCAAAAGCCATTGAAAACCCACTAAAGCGGTCGGATTAACTTTAAAGCGGTGACGGTTTTATAGTTTTGTCAACTTTTTTTTAATTTAAAAAAAAAATTAACTTTATGAATGAGCTTTATGCGCTACCATCAAAGGCCCATAGAAGAATATTGGATATCATACTCCTTTTATACAAACACTTTTCTTAAATGGTTTCATAAATTTTTAATGTGGGATAGTGCTTTTCATAGTTGCACTTCTCTCAAATATTTTCATAAATTTCTAATGTGGAATAGTGGTATAGCAAAAAATGTTAAAATGTCCACAAAAACTATTTTTCAAACATAAATCTAATTGACAAATTTGATTTTGAATCCCAACTAATTAAATTGTAATATCCACCTTTATGTTTTCATTTATTTAATTTTCAAATTTAACTTAAATTACACTGGATTATGAACACAATAATGTTAGATATCATTTTCTATGGGTTTAAACTATTCTAGTTTAACAAAGCAAACTATTTTAACATATTGATTTTTAATTTTTGAAACTTCGAGACTAATTGTAGGATAATGAATCTAATTAACAAATATAAATTTATTTTGAATTATTAATATGAAAATTAAACAAATTATTGTTTTATAGTATTATATTTTGTGTATTTATTTATTACATCTGGCTCGATTTCGATTGAAACTTTTAACCCTTGACCCTTCACATTTTTCAAGTCGATGGTTGGGTCGACTTTCAAAACATTGATAAAACCTGAAAATTATGAGTTTCTCTTCAAAATGCCTTAACGACTAAACGAATAAAAAGTTTCATTACTCACTAAACTTAGCTTACTGTTACGTCATGGTCACCGAACTTTACTATATGTTTCTGATTGGTTATTGGACTTCCAGAATTTGGCTCCATCCTCACTCCTCTAATCACCGTTTGAATTGCATCTATGTGGCTAGATGGAATCCTCCGTGTAAACTGATAGTGTCTTCTCTTGCCACGTGAAGAAGCATTGGCTGGAGAAAATCGATTCCATCTTTGGGAAATCAAAACACAACTTCTTCAATTTTGATCCCTAATCGACTCCCACCGAAATTGAACCCTGGAAGAACCCTAGAATTCAATTTGCACAAACCCAAATTAGATTGAAGGCTGGAATGAACCCAACTTTCCACCTAATTCGATATGCAAAGCAAGAAATCACCAAGCCTAATTATTTCTGCGCACGGTGAAGATAATCCCAAATTTTGGGCTGTTAGACCTTCTCCTCATTTTGCATTTATTTGTTTCAATAATTTGTAAATGTGTGAATTCTGCGACATTGATAACTTGAGGACGGATTATTTTCATTTGGCACTGTAGGACTCGTTTCTTAAGTGAGGACATCTAATTGTTAGCAACATTGAGGATGTTTATATGGAGATAAACGAAAGAGTTAACAAAATTGTGGAAGTTCTGTTTCTTGTTGCTAGGTTTCTTGTGGGAATTTAGTGCTCAAACGATGAACTAACTGCTGAGTTGAAGTTAGTATTGGTCGAGGGTTGTGTTTTTATTTATTTGGATTTGTCATGATCGTGTTGGTTTTGTTGATTGTTTTGGTTGCTTTAACATCAGTATATGACCATAAAGCTTTTTTCTAGTTTGATTATTTTTCACATGATATTTCGTTTTGCCTTGGTTCGATTCCCTTTTGCGGTAGGGAGGTTTTTCTTTTTTTTTTGCTGTACTAGAGATTGCAGTCATTTCCAGAAGGATGAATCCCATTGTATTGAGAATCGAGTTGTGTTTGTTTGGGTACTTGTAAAGCTAAAGATCTACTTCAGGACCTATCATGTATGTTCAAAACATTTGCTCAAATAATAAAAAATTAAAGACGTCGAGATATCCTTCAAACATAACTATGCGCAAGGGAAAAGGAGCAACAAAGGATAATGGGAAAGGAAAGGGAAAGTTCCTTGAATTTGTCGGACTCCATGTTTATGTTATGTTTGTTGTAAGACTTCGCTTGCCATTCGTTTTAGTAGTATATAGCTGTGTTAAACTTCTCAAATTCATCCTTGTATTTCCAATGATAATTTGGTGTTTCTTTTACAATGACTTTCATCTAACATTCCATTTCATTGCATAAAATGGTAGTTAATGACAACAATGTTTATGGGATATCGCATTATTAGGATGTTAATGACAATAATGTTTCTAAGATATATCGCAATATTGAGAGGCATCAAGTGATACTAGGCAAAAATATGATCAGTTCATTTTCCACAGCAGCAAGGACTTTGAAGAAAATTGAAATTCAAAATTGGATTTCGTCTGACTAAATTGAAAAAGCGCAGCAGATTAAGAATATGGATATAACAGATTCAGGAGTAAATTACCGAACAAAATGAGAGGTATTTGCCTCAGTTATGGTTTTAACACAAACTCATTTAATTCAGCTCTTAGGTACATACTCAACATCAAAGCTTTCCATTCAAACTCACATTTGAAAATTGCAAAAGCAAATGTATGAAAATACTAATAACAAATCTGGACGAAGACACTTGAATGTCACCATACTCAATCAATATGAATAATGTAAAATGCAGAAGCTTCAAAATAACATGATGTCTAAGAAACTTGCATCATTAATACATAAAATGAAAGAATTATGCTAAGCATACATTTTATGGGTTACATTTTGGTTGACATTGTGTGGAAATTCAAAAAGTGTTGGGCGGAAAAGTGTGTTGTTTTTAAAGTTGTCCAATCATGTTTCGACACGTGGCACAATATAAAAATGATGTAAAATAAGATGTACATGTAGCATGATTGAAATGAAAAGGCATTAGCAAAAACAACTTTTTTTTACAACCTCGTCTAAATAAAAGTTATCATGTGTACATCATAACTCCTTGAACTTCCCTTCACGAGCATAACACAAAAAACATTCACATCACTATCTACCACAAAACAACCATATAACTTGTTGGAAACTGGAAAAATCATGCACAGCGAAAATTAAAACAATATTTAATTCTTACCAAGGATTTACACTGTGTTTAGATAAATCTGTGGTAAGAAATATACATTTGATGAATTCCACAAATTCCTTTGCTCTCTCTTGAACTCCAATGATCACGATCTGCAATCCAAGCTGTTCAATTGTCAAGCCTCCAATGGTAATCCACACAGAGAACAAGAATGACGGCTAGGGTTAAATTGTCCAGTCTCCAATGGTGATCCACACAGAGAAAAAGAATGGTGGCTAGGTTTTCTTTTCTTGTGCTAGCAAAAATTATGAATTAATTCTCTACAATTTTCAAACCCTAGCAGCCTATTAATATAAGTTCAAGTGGACTTCGCCCGTTTCTTAAACTTAACCCGGTCCATTATTTAATTAATCAAATTAATTAAATCTGGTTCATGAATTAATTAATCTAATTAATTAATTCGAGCCTATTAATAAGCAACCCAATCATTAATTGGTAAATCTCATTTTTCTAGTTCTCTTTTGTCTATAGCTCGGCCCGTCTCTTAAACTTAACCCGGTCCAATATTTAATTAATCAAATTAATTAAATTTGATCCATGAATAATTAAACCAATTAATTAATTCGAGCCTATTAATAAGCAACACAATTAATTAATTATCCAACATTTGACAATTAATTAATTGGT
The DNA here is from genome assembly GCA_903798385.1 of Fraxinus cuspidata. Lineage (NCBI taxonomy): Eukaryota > Viridiplantae > Streptophyta > Magnoliopsida > Lamiales > Oleaceae > Fraxinus > Fraxinus cuspidata. The sequence continues at coordinate 6,371 of CAIGRP010044208.1, forward strand.
GATTCTCATTCTTTTGGTTCTCTTTTGTGTGTGACCCATTAGGTTCCTAATCATGATACCTAACGACGTGAATTTTTATTTTGATCTAATCAAAGTCGATAAAATAAAACGCCTATTTTAATTTATCACCAATTCACATTCGTCGTCCCAAATTGACATCTAGCAATGTGTCAAGGCAATACATGTGATGAGAAATATTACGTGATGTGACAAAACCAAACTTGTTCATTTACCGTGAAACTATAATCCTTTCGTCAATATGATCCGATCAATTACGAGATATGGATATGTATCAATCTCAATTATTGATCACATCTTCTATCACGCTGTTAAGTCAATGTAAGCTGAAAACTCTTTTCCGACTTATGAGTTCACATTGACCAATGACTTCATTATTAACTTATCTTGATAGAATGTATATCATAATCTCTTACTATCTAAGAGTGACGAATCATCTATTGATCATTCACAGCCTTCATAAGATTCTTGACAAACACGAACGATACTGTATTAGCGAGGCAGAGCAACATCCAATATCACCAAAAAGTAGATCATAATCTTTTACTATGTAAGAGTGACGAATCCTCTATTGATCATTCACAACCTTCATATGATTCTTGACGCACCCGAACGATGTTGTATTAGCGACCCTTGGCAGAGCAACATCCAATATCACCAAAGTGTGACCGTCCTCATATAAGGCACTATGATGACCTTAAGTCAAATGATCAATTCCAATACCGAACTTTAGAGATTAACCACTAACTCAAATAGTTATCCATGTGGAATCTCTCATCGGGTCTCCAATGTTTTGTTCTATAACAAAACATCAACATGTTCGTTCAAGCGTCACCACACTTTAACTTGTGAGATCGACTACTTACTTCGCAAGTAAGAAATGTCACACATGATGGTCTAACTATAATAATGATATCCGTATCTTATTATTACTTACGACTACGGATGATTTAAAATTCAGTCATCTTGCAATTTGTATCTCGCAATCACAACTCCTCATGATTAACAAATTGCAAGAACTTAAATCTACGGTTTCTATTATTTAATATAATTCATTAGAAAAGCAAAATAAACAAATAATAGATATTGCCATGTAAATGCATTAAACATATTAAAGTGTTTACAACCTAATTGATTGGGTCTAGGGCATAACACTTACAGAATTTACATCATTATCCATTACAAAACATTCATTTCCTTTCATTCAGAAGGATCTGCCATTGCATTAGCAGCTGGGCGTGATAGCAGCATGCTTGCCTGTGTTTCTCTAGCAACCATGGGGGTAGGCATGAACCTCATAATGAACAAAGTCAGTGTCTTCCTCATAATCTATCAAGAAAATTAAAACAATGGAATTGTTTACATTCGGTGAATTAATTCAAAACACGATATTCAATAATCTGAAAACAAAAAAACATATTGCAGAACACAATTCAATAACCTCAAAATGTGTCTCAACAGACTATGATCGCAGGGAGTACGGTAAAAGACAAATCTAGTAATGTTTTGTTGCTGCACATTGATCGCAGTTGCATTCTCGTTTAATGTCTACTTTCTACTTTCTATCACTCACATTTCATAGTTTAACATAGAAAGGGAAAAACAAGTTGCATTCAAATTGCAATTACTACAAACACTTGATGTGTAAACACATGAAAAAAAAATATATATCCTACAATGGATAAATGACATTTATATCAATTGCATACAAAAGGTAGGCTTTACCTCCGTGTGCTCAATTCATGTGTGCAAATTGAAAGTCCCTTCAGAAGTGCTTCTGTACATCGTTTAAGTTAGGACTTTTGTAGTCGAGCCGACTGATTTCCTCCTTCGCGTGTTGGAGGGATGGGCGATTAGGGATCGGGAAATATCTACTGTAGGGCTTTTCGAAATTGGAAGAGAAGGATTTTGGGCAAATCGAATCTATCATCGAATTAGGGTGGGAGGGAATTGGTGATTTCCTCTTCGCGTTTGAGTTTTTAATTTCATCCAATGTTAAATCGTGTTTCTGCAACCAACGCTTCTCCACGTGGCAAGAAGATAACACCGTCAGTTGACACATGGGATTCCGTCTAGCCACATCAAATGTCATCAAAATGGTGATTGAGGGAGTGATGGATGGAGCCAACTTTGTGCAAGTCCAATGATGAGTCAGATTAAGGATGGCAATTTTCCCCGAGTCAGATTAGGGATGGCAATTTTCCCTGCCAACTCGCCCCGAACAGTTTGACAGGACGGGGCTGGGCGGGGGTGCCCCACCCTGTCGCCATCACTAAGTCAGATGAGTATCAAAGTTCAGCAACAGAAAATATGCTAAGTTGATTCACGGTTAAACCAAAGAGTAATGTTATGTATCCCCTTGAGATTACAATCCCAATTTAAATGATTCTAAATGAAATGTGAAATTAAATGACTTATTTAATTTCACATATCATTTAATATTATATTAACGCCACCTAGACTAAGGGTTGTAACTCCAGTGTGGCTAAATTGCATTACTCTAAACCAAAGGGCCTGGTGGGCCACCCCTAACTTTAATACAAGCATCACAACAAATTGAGTCATAATCTCTCTTGGCCATATGGGCCTGTATAGATTTGGTTAAAGTGCCGCTAAACCGGCCCATTATCGAATATTTCATATGCAATTTGTTCGCCTTTCGCTCCCAGCTGCCTTAACAGAAGCTTATAATAATAATAACAATGACGGAGGAGCAGCGGCGGAGCCGGAAACGTAAAAGGGGGAGGCGACACAAGCAAAAGAAGACCGCCGCCTCCCCAAACGGAGGCCCCGCCTCCACTAAAATTCTACATGCCTCTGCTTCTGATTCTGCCTCTTCTAATAAAAGCAGTTCAAAATCCTCTTTTCTGGAAAAGGTACATATGAATGCATAATGATTTGCAGAAAAAAAAAGGAAATTAAATAATATTTCTTTAATGTTTTTCCTTTTGGCAGATGAGAGCCAGATTATCGGGAGGTCACTTTCGTATGATTAATGAGAAGCTCTATACTTGCACGTATGGTTTCGTCCACCCTTTTGATTATATGCTTGTTTTGTGCTTAATTAACTTACACATCGTGCAGCCTTATATTCTCTGTTTGCTTGTGTGTGTGAAATATGGTACCTGGATACGTATCAAACAAACTTTTTTTTACTACGCTTTTGGGTAATTGTAAATGCCAGATTCTTGATGGATTTCTCAGTTCAGGCGTAGTTTCATGTTTTGTGGAATTTCTCTTATTAAGTTAATTAGGATTACCAGCAAACTTGACAAATTAATGGCACCATAATGTGCTAAGGGTGGGCGTGCAGGATTCTATCACTTTTGCTCAAATTGGGCTTTATAGGTGTCCAACAAATATCCTTGTTCTAACTAGATTCTATGCTGCTTGTCTGTCTAATTTGATGATGTTCACACACACACACACGCACACACAGCAGATCTCTTAGCATTGATTCTTTCATTGCCTTTTATATGACCAAAGGACTTACAAAATTAATCATCAAGTGCACATCCGCATGCGGATATTGTTTAAATTTTTTTTCCAGCAACTTATACAGAGTGGACTTTGAACATCTTTTTGTTTTCCTTTTTCCTTTTTGTTTATCCAGAGGAAACGAGGCACTTGATTATTTTAAGGAAGACCCAGCATTGTTCAATGTTGTAAGTTTCCTTGATCATATCAGGGGTGTACTATATCAATTTCCTTAAATGTGCAAAAAAGAAAAGAGTTGGTCTAATCTATTAAATTTGATCCTCTTTGTACGTGTCCATGATGGATCTCACTACAAACCGTGAAGATATATGAGCGAAAGAAATACTTGCTTTGTAGATTTTCCAGATGTTCTACATAATTGTGCCGACTCACATTTCAATTCAGCTCAGCATAAATTGATCAAGCACTAAATTCATTTGTCAATGATTGTGCCCAAGAGTCTTTATAATTTAAGTATAGTTCAAATTTATGGACTTTGAGATCAGAATGAATGCGGAAAAGTCCATATCACTAAAATTTATGTTTGATTTAATACATGTGTTGTGCATTCTGATGGGATCTTATTCAAAGGAAAGTTGTCTAATTTTAACATGATACAATATGCCTAGATAAATAGCATTAATACATGAAAACCTATAATTAATATTCAAAACAACCCCCATCCACCCACCTCAAAAAAGAATTGTAAAAAATCATTGGTCAATGCAGTTGAATATATACATTGTAGAAAAAATAACCAAACTGTCTCAGATTCTAGTTTCAGTAATACTGAAATGAGATCTGATTTGACTACAAGTTTGTCAGTTCAAATCAAATTACAATAGAATGTTAATGGTTGATTTGGTGTGTAGAAGTTCATATATCATAACTCTTGACCGTCCTTTGTTCAGTTATATACTTTTCCAAATGACTATACAGGGCTACGGCTCTGAAATATAAATGCACCAGAAAAGTGGAACAGGTGGTAGAGGTGCGGTCGATTGATGCAATATCGATGAATCTAGAAAAGAGTTNTGGAACAGGTGTTAGAAGTGCGTTCGATTGATTCAATATCGATGAATCTAGAAAAGAGTTAACTTTCGTACGGGATGTAACCCCTATGCCACACAATGGTTGCACTTTTCACATTTCTTTTATGAAATGGTCTCCTTAATTGTTATTTGAACAAGTAAAAGTTTTGCGTTGGTCCGAGTGGGGATAGCATTCTCTTGTACTTGTCCATGAAGTTTTGAAAAATCTAAACATTTTAGAGGTAGATAGAACCTTAATTGTTATTTCAATAGGTAAAAGTTTTACCTTGGTCCAAGCGGGGATAGTATTTCTCTGGTACTTGTCCATGGAGTTTTGAAAAATCTAAACATTTTAGAGATATATAGAACCTTAATTGTTATTTGATAGCATTTCTTGTGTATGCCCATGGAGTTTTGAAGAATCCAAACATCTTAGAGATAGATGGAGAGGTTCCTCGCCAATCTGTGCATGAGCATTTCCCGTGTTTGGAAAAGATCTAGATGAAAACAAGAAAAAATTGGTGCCCCGATTAAGAGGGCATTGAATCAGCGCTTAGCTAGATCGTTAAAATCGTGACTGTGATACTCGCTCCCTGCTTGGTAGGGCAGTCTTCTAGGGTTCATCTACTTAGGATTTGATCTATAGGATACCACACAATTATGGGTACCAGCAGCGGTCTGCCCTTGCACTGAACATCTACATAAAGATGGTGAGTTATTAAGAGTTGTATGTGACCATCGATTGGCCTCTTGTTTGTCCAATCTATTGGAAGAAAAGATAAAATATGTTGGCCTAATTCGTAAAAGCCCTTGTAAAGTTGGTCAGCTTTGGACAATATTGTGTTACACCTTGTTAATCATTTACAATCAGAGCGTTTAGCCATAATTTTGGCTGTAATCTTTTGCCATTCCTGTGTCATTACTTGGTCCGCGCTAGAATGAAGCCATGAAGTTTCATTTGAGTTGTTATGTATCCTTCTGTCTGTGACTATGGTTTCTTCAGAATGGCTTATATTCCGAATTTGCTAGATTTTATATGCAAGTATATTGAACTATTCTGCATTTTGGTTTCACATTTTAACTTAATTTTGACTTGCCAGTATCATGCAGGGTATCAAGAGCAAATGTCACATTGGCCTGAACAGCCAAATGATATAATTATAAAATGGATAAAGGACCACAGCCCTTCTTTAGTTGTGGCTGATTTTGGTTGTGGTAAGAATTTAGAATTTTTGCCCTGAAAACTACAGATATATAAATATAATATCAATCCAGACTTCCTAATTTGTTTTGCACATTCTGTTTTAACATCACTGAATTCTAATCCATTTATTCCAGGGGATGCACGGCTTGCGAGAAGCGTGAAGAATAAAGTCTTTTCCATTGATCTTGTCTCAAATGACTCTTCTGTCATTGCATGCGATATGTCCAATGTATGTGCTTAAGCTAAAAAGCAAAAATTAACTTATTTACGTTTTTCTTCGCATTTGGAACACTAGTTTATAATTAAATTGATTATGGTGCTGAAATAATCTTTTGAATAGGGTGATATATCATTTAAATGCACATCTGACGTTTCCTTGGGTTATTGTGTTTCTTTTACTTTCGTCTTAATATTTCCACTCTTTGCGTGCAGACACCCCTTGAGACTTCGTCTTTAGACGCGGCTGTCTTCTGTCTCTCGTTGATGGGAGTTAACTTTCCCAATTACCTTAAGGAAGCTCATAGAGTTCTTAAACCACGGTATTAGTGTCATTTTATTCATTTCTAAGTTTAAAAATATGTCTATTTGATTAATTTTCTAGCTTATGATTTGAAGTGATCACGGTTCTATGCAGTGGGTGGCTTTTGATAGCAGAAGTGAAAAGCCGGTTTGACCCCAGTACAGGAGGAGCGGAACCGAACAAGTTTGTGAAAGCAGTATGTGATCTAGGATTTACTTGTCTGTCAAGGGTAAAATTCTTCACATTGCTTTAGGTGTTGATGTTATTTTCGATCACTCAATCAATATGTAAGGATTGATCACGCGTAGAGATTTTATTGATTGTTCAAGTTTATTTATGGCACGATATACTTGATCCACTAGATCTGTTTTATGGACATAACCCGTGTTGAAATCTCTTGGTTTGAACTGACTTTTATCATCATTGCTAAAGGGTATCTATTGCATGCAGGACTTCTCGAACAAGATGTTTCTACTGTTTTACTTGAAGAAAAAGGTTCGATACCTTTAGAAAGTTTGATTTGGCAAGATTGATTACATTTTGTTTCTCCTGTCATATGTATAATCACTACCCTTCCTCTTTCTAAGTCTGTTTGGCTAAGCTTTAAAAGTAGTTGCGTGTTAAATTAAAAATAAGTTAGTGATTTTGAAAGCTACTTTACTCACAAAATTTAACTTGTTTTACTTGTTAGTAAGAAAAAAGTGAATTATCCACCTATATTTAGAACCAAAAAGTTAAAAGTAAGCCCCCGTTTGGCCCCCATTATTCCCCGGCAAATTATAATTTATTTTTCCCTCTCTTCTTATCAATCACTCTTCAATAAAATAATATTACACGTAAACCCAAAAAAAAATTCTTCCTTTTTAAGCACATATTCTCTAAAAAATTACTATTCCTTCCATTATAATGTGGAATAATGGGGGTAAAAAAAAAAAGGTTTAATCTAATCTTTTGGCTGCAGGAGAAACTGAATTCCGGAGAGCAAATAGAGTGGCCTGAGCTGAAACCTTGTTTGTACAAGCGTCGTTGAGCATTGATTCTGAAGTCATTAAGCTTGAATTCAAGTCGGGCCCGGGCCCGTGTTGTAATATAAAATGTAGGAGTTGGTTTCATCTGGAGGTTGGATCATACTGGGTTGCCTTCTGAATCTGGTTGAAGAATTCGAAAACATCTGCCCATTTCGATTGGCTGGCTGGGATTAGATTTCATTGGCAACGGAAAGTGGTTAGATTGTCATCCGGAGATGTGATATGTTAATTCAACCTCTGGCAAGGGAATAATTTTTAATCCATTTCACTTCCAGGCTGATTTTTTATGTTATTTATTTTGTATTGAATAGGGAAAGCTTAGTCTAGAATTTCTTGGAAATCTTTGACTGCATGAAGTGCTATTTATTAGCAATGTATTGAAATTTTATGAAATTAGAAGCAAAGAGAAAATAATAATATCTTTTACAAATTGTTCAGTTTGTTAAATGTGAAAAATTGATGATTGATCAAACCTAGCGTTGCTCCTCCTCTCGCGATCTCTCGTCTATCTTGTATCAAGCTTCGAAATCGCGTACAAGAGATCTTCTTTGTTCGTTGTCTTGTGCTCGTGCCCTTGTTGTTTTCTGTAAGTCGGTGTAGTCTGATACTATTTGAACTCTTTGCTAGATCACCAATACTCATTGATTTGTTTTGTTTTCTAAAAAAACGTAAAATGTGGTTAAGTGTGGAAGTTAAATTTCAAGCTTTACGAGTCTAAATTAGTTTAGGCGTAAACAAAAAACATTATTTAGCCTTTGTTTGACACACATTATATAAAAATACACTCTTCAAAACTCATTTTCTAGCACAAATTTTTAATAAAATATTATTTTTCATCACATTAATAACCTTTCCTTAATTTTTAACCCCATATTTTTCATCATATCACTATTTAAAATACATTTTTTTCAATAATATCCATCAAACACCCCCTTATTTTAGAAGCAGCTACTTACATCCACAATTTTTATATGACTAATTATATTACTACCACAAAATTTACTTACTATATCACATTATAATCACACCGCAATTAAAATATATTTCTAATAAACTCACAACAATAAATTTATAATTATACTCTTAATTCAATAAAACTAAAAGTGAAAAAAAAAAATCAATATTGTGGTGTATTCGTCATCCCCATATTACTCCTCATTTTTCACATCCTTTCAAAACATTTTGAAAATTCAGTAACATGAATCGACTTAAAAGGCTTGCTGCGTTTCAGAAGGTAAAAGATACACTATCACTACCGTGAGATAATATAAAAAAATTTAAAAAAATCATGTCGCCATGGAAGAACACAAAAGTTATATAATTATTGGTGTTGATGAAAAATAAAGAAAAATTTAGGTTCGTGGAATAATAGATTTTTTATATGAAAAATTTATTAAAATTCTATTTATGTGATTTACTTAAACCTATTTAAGTAAATAAAAAAATATTTAAAATTGTGGTGAAATTAACAAATTTGTAGTGCTAATATAATTACCCTTTTTTTATATGCATCCACTTTAAAAAGAAAATTATATTACATTTTTAACATTATGTAAATTTATCTAAATAGACATATATAAAATTAAATAAAAATATGTCACACTAAATTCATTCATTAATATCTATTCTCACTAAATTATTTTGAACTTTTTTATATTCATCATTCACAAATTACACAAAAAAATTTACAACCATAGATGATTATGAAAACATTCCACAACTTCTTTCATAAAAACATTAAGAGTGTGTTTAATTGTCAATATTTTTTATGGAAAATGTGTTTTTTCCACCCAATTTCCTACTTTTTTGCTGTTTGATTAACAATTTTTTTTTACAGAAAATATTTTTTTACTTTTGATCACGTGACTATATTTTCCCTTGAAAATAAGAAAAATATTTTCTTTAGAGAGATGTGATTTTTTATTTTTCAAGTAATTCACTCTCTCTTTCTTTCTCCCATCTATCCCCCATCCCCCATCTACCCACCAGTTATAATGAACAAGTATAATATTTCTAGGTTGAGAACTAAATCAATCAAACGCTTTTAATTAATAATTTTCATACAAATACATTTTAAGTAATTGAATTAATTAGAATTTATTTTCTTTTCATACAAATTGCATACTCGCAATCAAACGTACTCTAAAATTTCCAGTCCCAACACAATATAGCTTGACCTATCGGAACTTTTCAATTGCTCTCTAGAGAGAGGGCGCTTCAAATATGAAGAGGCCTCCTCCTCCTCCATCACCTTCTTATTCATCTCCTCCTTTTTCTTCATATTTTTCTTGCATCAATTCACCACCTTTTTCTTCAGATTCTTCTTGCATCAATTCACCAAAAACCCAAAAAAAAAATCCCTACCAAAACGTATTAGAGCCAAGCAAATTCAGAATGCTGCTACTGCTGATTCTACTAAATCAAGAAGCTCCGTTTTCAGAGATGTCATCAGGTAATTAAATTTATACATATACACACTTTTACGGATGGAATAAACTGAAATTTTCACTTGCATACATTCAATTATTTCTATATATTATCCTTTGGTTTTTGAAACAAATAAGTTTCTTTCTTTCTTTCTTTCTTTTTTTTTTTTTTAAGGCACAGATGGACAGGAAGGTTTGAAGCACACCTATGGGACAAGAGTATATGGAACAACATTCAAAACAAGAAAGGAAAACAAAGTTAGTGAAATATACTTATATGTGTCGTCAAACTAAAACAATTATTGTTATTTTAGATGAATTGAGGCTTATCCCTCCTTCTTTTAAAAGAGGCAATCCGCCGATCATTATTCATTTATGTCACACGAGTTTTCACATTAACCCACTTTCATTGTGGTTTTGCTACAGTGTTGCTAAATATATATTTGTTGACTAATTGATATTTTGGCACTGTTGCATATGTCGACTTAGTTATTATAAAATAATAT
>CAIGRP010044220.1:0-23316 GCA_903798385.1 Fraxinus cuspidata
TAATATTTAAGTTAAAATCCAATTCTAACGAAAATATAAAAGTCATAAATTTTAAATAAAATTTTAAATGGGTCAAAATTGAAATTTTAGGATCAAACCCTTTTAAAATCTAATTTAAAACCTTTTAAATTTAAATTCAAAATCATTTCAAATATTACAATCTGAACCTGCTTTTAAAATTATAAAAAGGCCCTTTAATTAACTTATCCCTCCATTTTAAAATTACAAAATTGACCCATGAATCATAATTTCAGGTTGGTCCCCGCAATTTCGCAAAGTGCAACAGCTGCCCCCGTCCCCAATTCGTAATCCACCCGAAAACCATAAAAAAATGAAATTCGTGAGGGCGGCGCCGACTACTTCTGGCGTTGCCCTTGCAGACGTGTGGCTGGACATTGCCGCTATCATGCAGCGGTAGTGTACCGCAACTGTAGCGGCTGCAGTCGCCGCTACATGTCGCACGTTGCCTTGTGCATCGGTAGTAGCGCTGCCTTCATTTTCCCCGCAGCTTGTACACGGCGGGCTACCGCCCAGTCGCAGCTAACTCTGTACCTTATTATTATTATTATTATTATTATGATTGCTAGAAACAAGAAATTAACAATCAACGTTTGATTGTTCAAGCATGTAAATATGTTTCTAGCAAACACAAAGTAAACTCCGATATCACATAAGTCATCCCAAATTGACATCTAGTAATGTACATGCGGTGGGAAATGTTACGTGGTATGACAAAACTAAACTTGTTTGTTTACTATGAAACTATAATCCCTTCATCAATATGATCTGATCAATTATGAGATATGGATATGTATCAATCTCAATTATCGATCATATCTTTCATTACACTATTAAGTCAATATAAGACAAAAACTCCGACTTATGAGTACACCTTGGCCAATGATTTTATTATTAAGTTAACTTAATGAAATGTAGATCATAATCTCTTACTATTTAAGAGTGACGAATCATCTATTGATCATTCATAACCTTCATATGATTCTTGACATACTCGAACGATGTCATATTAGTGACTCTTGGCAAAGCAACATCCAACATCACCAAAGTATGAATGTCCTCATATAAGGCACTGTGATGACATCAAGTCAAAGAACCAATTCCACTATCAAACGTTAGAGATTAACCACTGACACTCAGATAGTTATCCATGTGGAATCTCCCAACGGGTTTCCAATGTTTTTTCTAAAACAAAACATCAACGTGTTCATTTAAGTATCACCACACTTTAGCTTGTGAGATCACCTACTTACTTAAAATAAATGCCACACGTAATGGTCTATCCATGAAAATGATATCCATATCTCATTATAACATACAACCATAGACGATTTACGATTCAGTCATATGTAATTTGTATCTCACAATCAAACTCCTTATGATTAACAAATCACCAAGACTTGAATCTACGGATTCTATTATTTAATTTATTAGAATATTAATTCGATTAAATAATAGATCTTGCCATAAATATGCATCGATTGTGTATATTAAAAGGGTGTATGTCCAAAGTTGATTGGACCTAGGGCATAACACTTGCAGAAGTATCATGTACCAACTCATAGTCATCATCCTAGTGGTAGGATATCGAGTATCTATAGCCTGCATGTTCTTCTTATGTATGATATGGATAAAGCCATCGTCATCTCCCATCTGAGATAATCCAATCAAATCATCAGAAGAAGGCCACGAAAAGGGCCCTGCTAATAGATCTCAATCGGTGGTATGCTTTCGATATCTGACTGCTAAGCATGTATAGATGGAATAGGGGATGGGACCATATCTAAGGTAGTGTGTCCATAGTGTTTGTAACCTCTAAGTCAACTAATATATATGTCCTTTAATAGACTGGGGATGTATTGTTCTGATCTGAGTGGATGATTATATACCAACTGGAAGAGCTATAGTAACAAAATGAGTCACTGGAAGAACCTAATTATATGTACTGGTAACCATTGGGGGAGTAACAATAATTGATAGAGCCACTTGTGTAGGAAATGATTAAAGATGTGCCATAGACACTAGACCTGAAGTATGTGAAGCCACAATATTTGTGCCCATTGAGTCAACTAGTATTTGTGGCCTCAGAGTATATATATTAACAACCATTAGGTAAGCTACACTACCTTATGGAGTTGTCAATGGAGAAGAAGATTGAATCTATACCCTAGAAGTACTAGCTGCATGTTATCTTCGTTGAGCTCTACGAATTGGTACCCATTGCTTAGGAGGCTCAACAAGCACCTCCTTTCCCTTTCCCTTAACCTTGTCCTTAGATCGATCAATAATGAGCCTAGGAGTAGGGTCAACAACAATAGAGGCAGTAGGGAATAAAGCGAAATGTGTCCATACCAAATAGTGCTCGTCCACATGCCCTCTGCATCTAAAACAATATTCTAGCTACTTGTCATATAAGACAGTCTTTTGTATCCACCATATTTCTCTCTATCAAATCCATAAAAGGTTCCTTAGAAATGAACATATGATCAATGGAGCCCTGTGGTGCCTGAATAATGGATGCAATACCTAAGAAATTATGGTTCTGCATGAAAGTGTCACGGCATATAAATTTCAAGCTTGATTTGACATTAAAGGGACATTTTTTGGAAAATCCGATAATGGAATTGCGCGTAGATTAACTAGGGCTACATTCTGCTAAAAATGACGAGGCATCATAAGGAGATGCTCGACATAGCGTTTGGCGGCCACAGACCTTTGGTCTCAGAATTTTATGATTTTTCACGGGGTAGTGCAGAATTTCACGCTGAAATTGTCGGTTAGGTGAGTGGTCGAAGATCAGGTTAGCACCGGCCGAAATTTGGGATTTTTCGACAAGTTGGGTGTTCCACTATTTGGATAATTTTAGGCGCGTTTGATGCTAGAACATGATGATTTTTCTGTCGAAGCATTATCTCTTCATGGGTAATGCACAGTTATGTCACGTATTGGTTGGTGAGGCTCGGTTGGGAAGATTTAAAAAATGAATCGCGAACTACATGGAATTCGAAGTTTTACTTTCGACCAAATTGGACGACGCCAACAATACCCCAAGGATTTTTGGCCTTTTGAGTTCATTTGAGATGGTCCTGTCCCAAAATCCTAACTAGAAGGTGCTAAAACTAGCTCATTGGAATCTGTGCCACTCGTTTTTCGATTTAAATCAGATATGTTTTCTTCCAAGTCCTCTACTAGTTGTTGGAAAGTAGTATTGAATGTTGTTGGAAGTGTATTGTCACGGATTTTGGTGGTGTTTTCGGGTGGTTTTGGTGGTGGATCAAGAACATTGGTGGTTGTACCTTTGTCTCCCATTCTAGATAGAAGGGATGAGGTTCAATTTACAAACTACTAATATATAGTTAGTAGTTATTTTTCGTAGGGTGGTAACTCAACTCCATCATATTATTACTTGTTAATGATCTCATATGCTTGCGGGTTTTTTCTAACAAGGTTTGTCACCATGACCTCAAATGAACTTGCCAGAATCCTTTAAGATGGTATAAATGTTGGCATATACCAAAGCAATCAGGGCTTAACGAGCTTCATCCCGAACACTCCATTAACTCTTAAGATTTTGACATACTTATTGTCGGAAAGATTCAAATATCCTCGAATAACGAAGTATGATATAAATACATACCAGATCAACAACCCCAATGTGTATATGAAAGTCATGAATCTACAATTTGCTCCAGACTCAGTGATTTGCAAAGCTTTTCTATAGACTCTAACTAATGCTGCTAGGGATTAAATCTCTACCCAAGAGCCTAATTCCATCATTTCATTCCTAGATTTGGCCAATAATTCTCCACACTTTCGCAAGCGGCAAGCAAATCGGAAAGACCGCAACATCCCTTATGCAGCATCATCAAGGACAGAATTAGCCCCTACGTGACTTTATGACACGTTTAATATAGAAAACGCTCCAGGTACCTGACCTACATATTACAGATACTATCTCTACCCTCACATATGCTGTAAAATGTAAGTCATTCAAGATGTCTTTAAGAAAAAACCCAGCAATGTCTATGACGAACTACTCAGAAGAGGTGAAAAAGACATTAACAAGGGGAAACATGTACCAAGGAAAGTTGGCCCAATTCGTTGAGACACCCGACCACAAAAGACAACATGAGTTGAATAAACAAGTAAACAAAAATAGGACCCATAGTCGACATCATTCATGCATCTGAACGCCTTCGATCTAACATTCTAATGGAGATCAGATCTCAAAGAATTTAAATGTCCATGAAGGATGCAGTCTCATCTGGATACCAGAAATAAGAGCAAATACTGTGAGTTTTATCGAGACCACTGGCATACGACGGAAACTTGCAAAGCCTTGCAATGGGAAATTGAGTCTCTAATAAAAAAAGAATTACTTTAGGCTTAGTGTGCGAAGAATGACCATGACTATGGGAAGGCACCAGAGGCTAAAGGCTGCCAACCAATAGCAGGCACAATCAATGCCATCATTAGGAGATTAGACTTGAAGAAATATTCACATAGTAATTGTAAACAGTATGCCCAACAATACACCTTAACCTCGAGATCAACATGACAAACTTAAGGACATTACATTTGGTTTGGATGATTAAGAAGGCATATCAACTCTTCATGACGATGACTTAATCGTGATGGCTATCATTGCCAAATTTGAAGTAAAAAGAATTTAATGGACAATGCGAGTGTGGCCAATTTATTATCCCATGACATTTTTATTGAGATGGAATTTCCAATATAACGTTTTAAACTGGTTAAAACTCTCCTCCAAGGGTTTGAGGGTGATATCATCATCTAAGAGCGAATCATCTAGCTTTTTCCTATCCTAGGTTCAGATTAGAAACATGCGACAAAAATCACAGCCTTCTAGGTAGTTTGGACATTGATGGCTTATAATGCAATCCTTGGGGTACCACTACTTAACAATATTAGGGCTATCGTCTCCACCTTCCACTTCACCATGAAATTTCCAATGAGTAATAGTATTGAAGTCGTACGTTGAGATCAAACAGTGGCTAGATGCTGTTATATTACTAGCGTTCAGGGTTATTTATAGACATCATGCATGTATTGATATCCGTTCCCGACCATGACAACCAGCAGAGACTCGCTCTAATATAAAAACTTATCGAGGTCGATAAGAAAGTGATCCTAGGTCAGGATCT
This sequence comes from Fraxinus cuspidata, assembly GCA_903798385.1. NCBI lineage: Eukaryota > Viridiplantae > Streptophyta > Magnoliopsida > Lamiales > Oleaceae > Fraxinus > Fraxinus cuspidata. Next base: position 5,184 of record CAIGRP010044220.1, read on the forward strand.
CAATGACCTTCTAATGGCTGATCTCATCAACTATATTTCACACAATATAAATGTGTTTGGATGGAAGGTAGAGAACATGTTAGGGATAAACTCAGAGGTTGCAGTACACAGGCTCTATATTAGCCAGATAGCCCGACCTGTTAAGCAGAGAAAGAGGCAATTTGCACAAAAATGCCGAGACATCATATAAGGGAAGATTGGTAAACTCATTAGTGCAGGGTTTATTCATGAAATTCAATACCCTAATTGGCAAACAAATGTTGTTCTCGTTAAAAAAGTCGATGAAAAGTGGTGGGTCTGTATTAACTACACTAACCTTAACAAAGTATGCTAAAAGGACAATCACCAAATTTCTCGGATTGTCAATCTCGTAGACAAGATGTCAGGCTATAAATTATACAATTTTGTTGATGTATTCTTTAGCTATCATCAGATTCTTATGGCTGAAAGACTAGGAGAAAACATCATTTATAGCTAACTCAATTATATACTACTACAGTGTCATGCCTTTTGGATTGAAGAACGCAGGGACAATATATCAGAGACTTGCCAATAAAGTCTTCTATTATTTGATCTAGAAAAAATATTGAATCCTACATCAATGGAATGGTTGTCACAAGAAACAAGTTGAAAAACAAATCCTCGATCTCGAGAAAGAATTAGCCACACTTCAAAATATTAGATAGAGATGAATCTAGCTAAATGTGTATTTAGGGTATCCTTGGGTAAGTTATTGGCTTCATGACAAATACTAGAGAATAGAAACCAACCCAGATAAGATACAAGCCCTAGCAACCATGGAATCACACAAAAATAGGAAAGACGTACAAAAACTGAGGGGTCGGGTTGTCACCTAGAACAAATTTAAGTCCCGAATAACGGATAAGTGCATCCCATTCCACAAGGTTCTCATGGAAATCTGTGTTTTAGACTCAAATAACGATTGTGAAAGAGCCTCCAAGAGCTCAAAAGGACAATGGCAACTCCTCAAGTCCTTAAGAAACTCGACCCCAGCAATATGTCATTTTTATACTTAGCCATTTTGATCATACAAAATTCACAAGTGTACAGTATCATGAATAAATAATATAATCATGAATAAAGTATCATTCCCATGAGAACTACATGCCTCATCCAGGATCAAATAATATTAACCTTAACTAAATAACAAAACTTATTTGATCGAAATTATCTAAATTAACTATTTAAACTAACTATTCTAATTCTAAATTTAGGTGGAATGACTACTAAAACCTCGAATCCACCTTATTAATCTGTTTTAATATAATTCAATAACATGGCAGTATGTATATATTCTTGTTGATCATTGTTCCTTAGTTAATTAATACTCTTTCTCAATAATCATCAAAATATATCATTTCACGTGACATTCTTATATCTCTATGAAAGATACGAACATGAAAGCATGCATTAAAAATGTTAGAACATCTATAGAAATCATGCAAAGTAAGTGCTTTCTAACCTATTATCTCTCTCGATAACAATAAAATTTACACAATTCAATTAGTAGCTAATTAATTGAAAAGCATCAAATCCTATAACAATCACCCAAGAATAAATAGATATTGGGCATCAAATTATTGAACTTTTATTAAAACATCATAACAAAGGTTCATTGATGCTTTAGTAATGAAATTCTATCTTGGCTTTGCAAAGTTACAAGAAAACATATTTAATTGGAAGCACATAACCCGGATTATTGATAAATTGAGAAGATAAATCTTGAAATCTTGAATCTCTTCAATGATTTCTTGAGAATCTCCTATTGCACCTTCTCTTCTTTGTCCAAGGATCAAGGTTGAATCTTCAATTTGTAGAAAGCTTGTACTTGTCATTTAATTCTTACAAGAACAATTGAATTTGCCTTTATTTGATGATGATAATTGATAAATAATGGAGTGTGAGACGTGTTTTTCAATGTTATCCCCCACGTTCTGTATTTATAGGGCTCGAATATATGTTAAAATCGCGTACAAAAGTGATAGAATTCAGAGTTTGAATAAAAATGGACATTGTCATAGCTTGACAAGCGCTTGAGTGCCTTATTGGATAACATTGAGCGATATCCAATTGAAGCAATTCAAAGTGCGTTGGAAATTTATCTCAATTGGCTACAATTTTTCTAGAAATATTATTTTTCCAATTCAAAAATTTGCTATGCAAAAAATGGGTCTTAATATGTGGCTGGGAATTTGGAGCATAACTTGTGCAGTTGGAAATTGATTTGTAAAAATGTTTGATACTCTTTTGACTTCTAATTACATCCCATTGATCATGTGTGATCTTCAATCATCATCTTGTGGTCCGAATCAACTATTTGATATTTGTAATTAGATCCCAAAACTTAGAATTTCTTCTTTTTTCATTCATTTCTTCTGATTTCACTTCAAATCACTAATTTTACATAACAAATAAAATATACAAGAGATTAGGCCATAATTAATTATAAAAGCTCCTAAATGTCTATATTTAAGACCCATACTTATCAAAATTATATACTTATCAAATACTCCCAAACTTTAACATTTTTTTATCTTCAAACTTATCATTTTGTTTCAAAATTATATTAAATATATCAACAGCTTCAAGATCACTGCACTAAAATTATTCCCAACTTTTTCAATAAAAAGTGTTGACCCCGAAAAACATGACGCCGACATGGACAACGATGTCGGGCCCACTTACGCCAATTCATGCAAATTCCAGCGCGTCTTGATCGAGTACCGGAAGGAAGTGAGAGAAACGTGAACACAGGAGATGCTTCACGAGGTGAAACACAAGGGTTCAAGCACATGCGAGTGAAACAAAGATGACTACGCTAACAACAATCATCAATCAAATGCCCATGATTATCAGCTAAAGATCAAGCTAATGAATATGAAACAAGCAAGATGATATATGGAGAGTTTTTTCTCTTAAGTGTGCGTGTTAAAAAAATTGCTCATAAGGTCGTTTTGTATTTCTTTTTAGATTTCCAAGATCCCAAAAGTCCTCTTTTTCTTTACAAAGACTTCTTATTTATAGTGTTTTGGCCAATGTGGTATCCGTTGGATCAGAATCATGTGGCCTCATCTCCTTATCTAAAGCTTCACATCACTGTCTGTCATATAATAAATATATTGACAACGGATCAGTCACCATATACATTAACTAACACACCTGACATTCTTTATTATAAACGTTAGATCAATCATTTCTAAAGATTGTTTACAAATCTTGTAAGAGTCAGCTTCAATTTCAGGAGCTTTTGATGAACTAAGGCCTCGATTGGAGGAAGCTTTATATCGATCTTCTGTATGAAGAGCTTCGTCTTTCTCTGACTTTCTTTAGGTAGAACTTCGACTTAATGGGAAGTGCTTTGGATTTACGCGCTTCGGCCATTTAGGCAGTGCTTCACAATAGCTTCAGCCATTCATTTGATCTATTTACTTTTGACCCATTGACTTTTTGTTGACTTTTCTTTTCATGTAGATTGCTACATGGCATTTTGACTTGAACCTCAGTGGCGAGGTGTAACAATAGTCTCCCAAGTCTAAGCATAATTATTTATAATGCATGAACTTGTATGTATAAAAATTTTGTTAGGGGATGGTTTTCACCACACCATAATAGTCTCCCAAATCTAAGTATAAATATTTATATTATAGTTAGAATTTAAATGTACCTAACTTGCACGAAATACATGTTAGTATTGTCCGAAGTTGTGTACCTTAGGACATAACAATTCTGAAGAATGTCAGCAAGGCAAGTTAAGTCTGAAGTTGTTTTATCCGAAATGGCTTTATACATCTGAAGCTTTGTCTGAATTGGTTAAGGTGAAGGAACTATGTCGCTTGCCAAGGCTTCAATTCACTAATTAAGAGGAGCCATGTTTTTAAAACATTTGGGAAATATGAGGCGTTGTCATTACTTCAAATGATTTGTTGTTTTTATACGTTTCCAAGAAAAAGCAACGGAAGCAGTTCATCTTCCCATACACGCAACCATCACCATATTTAATATACAATGATGGTTGTCGTGCGCACGTCCTATAAAGTTTATGCATATGATAGTGCATGATAAAGACGCTTTGATCTGGGCCGTAGAAGACGAAAAGGCAGATGCATTGAGTGGCTCAGATTTAAACTTCAAATGAATGGTCAAATGATTCAGATCGACATCTAACGGCTAGGATTAAGAGCATCCACTTATAAAAGTCAACAGTTTATAGCAAAAAACCACTTTACCTTTCATGCAATTAGCATTCATATTTTTCAGAAAATCTCTCATTCTCCTTTCTTTCTCCTGGCATTCATCATTTTTCAGTGATTCTCCTTTACCATTCTTCCATTTACGTTAGTATTTTAAAACTTTAACCTCAAAAAATCAATGGTTTTTCATACTCTATTGGGAGTGTAGATCTTAGCGAAGTAGCTGCTAAGATGGGTGTATAAATAACTAATATAGCTGACCTGGTTCGAGCCATCCAAGCAGGGTTGAGTGTTTTGTCTTTTGGGGAGGGTAGGAAAAACGACATAATAGCTTGGGGGCAACCAAAATCCCTTCAATCGTAAATCCATTACACTTAGCAAACCTTAGTGGAAAATACCATATCCCCTTTGACATAGAGCTTCTGTCTCTTACTCCTAACGAGTGAGCCTATTTTCCTATACAGGATTACTGTTAATAAGTTTCTTTTGAAGGCAAGCCTTCGGCTACCCATCTACCCATTTTTTAGAGTTGTTCTAGGGTTGTATGGGCTGACTCCCACCAAGCCCATCCCCAATGCTTGGGCCTAACTAGTAGGAACCTATATTATGTGGAATGAGACTTCCCTTGGAGAGGACATACCCATCCATGTCTTTCAAACCATTTTCCAACCTCAGGTCATGGGAAAATGGATTCTAAAGGATAGTATTCCTTATGTCCGTGATGGTCACATTCCTCCTTTGTCTTGGGGATGGAAAGAGACATGGTTCTAGGTGAAAAGAAAGTGGCAGAAATGTGAGGATAACACAGTCCCCACGTGAGAGTTCTGACCTCCTACTCTGAAGCTCATGAGTGTTTTATCTGTCTTTCGATTTCCAAGTATTGGTGATTCTGATGTTAACCTTTTTTTTTATGTCTTGTAGGGTCTGTTGAATGATTTGAGCTTAGTCAAGGCAAGTAAGAGGTTCTTGCAGACATATACCGATGCCCCTCATAATCTTATGAATTTGACCATCTGATCATTTCTAGACAATTGTTTGAAGAATTCTGTCTAATAGCCCGAAGAGGTAGAATTCTTTTTACAATAAACTTTATTTACTTGTCTGCATAATTATCGCTGACCTTATCCTTTGCCTTTGTAGAAAATTTTGAGAAGATGAGGCACCCCACACCTGACATGGCCATTATATTGGTTGCCACATCCACTTCTAGGATAAAAGGGCTGAAGCCCTCATTTGTTGTGGCTAAACAGGTGAGGGACCAAGTGGAGATGATCATTCGTGAGGCGGCAGCCAGGAAGGGGATGGGCGACTTCCCATGAAAGATAAAAGAAAGAAAATAGTGGAGGAGGTCCCCAAAAGAAAGCACTGCTTCTCCACTACTGGAAAAAGTAGGTTAACGAACATCTTAACCCTACGATCTAAGGCCCCCGCCTAGGAAAAATTGATGGTGGCCTCCATCGTTCCAGCCACAGGGGGGCAGAAGAGGCTAACTGCAATGGAGCCCCTACGGCAGGATCCTTCTAAAAGGGCGATGACTCCAAGCGACTCCACAGCTTTCAATGCTCCTCCTAAAATAAACTCGTCCTAAAGAAGAAGAGCGACGAACTAGCTTCAGAAGCTCTTGTCTTACTTTCTCCCGAAGTTCAAACTGCAACTACCACATTTCACAAGTATTGGATAGAGAGTGGCGGGCTTTCATCGAGACCAGCGACGTAGTATTTCTGTTTTCCACCATGGTGAGCCATGCGGGAAGGGCTTTCGATGTGACCATAGAAGCTGAAGCGCTCGTTAAAAACTTTCAATACAAAAATAGAGAATTTGTAAATAAAGCTTCTCAGGTTGATGAGACTGCCAGCTAAGCAAAATTTGAGGCTCAGACGTTAAGAAAACAATGGGCTGAAGAATTCGTGAAGCTCGCTTCTGCCTTAGCAGAAATTGAGAACTTGAAAAGGGAGGTTCATTTGTCTCAAAGTGAGGTAGCCTCTTTGACAAAGGGAGTGGAGACTTCTGACGCCCATCAGAAGCTGGTGGCTGAGGCATTGGAGAAGGCCAATAAAGAGAATGCTGCTTTGAAGAGCAGGTTGGGAGTTGAACAATAAGATCTCCGGCTTGACAAAGAAAGTTGAGATGGCAATGCAGGAGGCTCAATAGACCGATGAAGATGCTGTAAAGCATTACATTGCCAACTTTCACTTAATGGAGGTGTACCAAAGTTTTACTAGGTACTAGCGGAGGTATGCCTATACTGATATGGTGGAGTGGATTGAAGTCAACTTCCAAACCTTCAACACTTCTGAGTTGAGGCCAGAATTTTTGAAATAGGGTGAACAAAAGCCTCAAACTCCAATAGAGGGCAGCCACGTGATCAAGATTGAAGATGATGCTGCCAAGGAAACTTCCAAGGCCGTGGCTCCTAATGCAATAGTCCGCTTTGTAGTTCCCCATCCCCCACATGTATAGCTGATAGGCGGCCTCGGCCAACAATTGTAAACATTTCTTAAATAAATAAAATTCTTTTTTGCTTATGTAGTTGTGTTATTTACTTTTTGTACTTAGTGTATTGCAATGTTCTTCAGTGTAATTCAAGCTAATTCTACTTCAATTGTACTTTCGAACTTATAATTTAGCACAAGTGTTAGAATGACGTTTATCTTTCTAAATTTTTGAATGTATGCACACCTAATGTTTATAAACTAAAGCTCTATAGCACTTTAGACTTTTTTTTGTTTAAGACTTGTTTGTTTGCATTTTGCAAAGTTGGCATTTCACTTGCCTTCATTATTTCCCGAAGCATGGTGTAGAGCGGTTCACCCATGGTGAGGCTTTCTTAACAACTTTTGTCGTTAAAGACATGTGCCATACTTCGTGAGTAAAGATGTGGTCCATCTTAAGATCCAGCTCTTCGTTGAAGTGCCCACACTTCTCTGAATAGGGATGCCCATCGAAGTAGAAACACCTTTTATTTTTCAGAATCTTGACTTAATGAAAATTAGGAAGCGATTTAATTTAATATGAGGTATAGTTTTCCTGAGAATGGGGTTGAGCGGTTCGTCCATGCTGAGGCTTCCTTAACAACTTTTTATTGTTAAGAGCATATGTAGTGCTTCGCGATTATGGTGGTGGCCCATTTTGGGATCCAGCTCGTCGTCAAATTGCACACGCTTCCCTACATAGGGATGACTCATCTATGTAGAGGCTTTCCCTTTGAATTTTGTTAATATGAGGTGTTTTCTCTTTTTAATAAAATTAAAAACAATTTCAACTTACCATAATGAGGTTGAGCAGTTTGCTTATGCTAAGGCTTCCTCAACAACTTTGGTTGTTCAAGGCATGTGCTACACTTCGTGAGTAAATAGGTAGTCCATTTTTGGATCCAACTCGTTGTCGAAGTGCACACGCTTCCCTGCATAGGGACAACTCACCTATGCAGAGACTTCTCCTTTGAATTTTTTTCTATAGGGGGTATTTGTTTTAGTTTTTTTGTTATGCAAATTTAATTTAGATTACGAACTTTCTTTCCTAAATATAGGGTTGAGCGGTTCACCCATGCTAAAGCTTCCTTAATAACTTTTGTTGTTAAAGGCATGTGATACACTTCGCGAGTAGGGAGGTGGTCTAATTTGGGATCCAATTCTTCGTCGAAGTGCACACACTTTTTTGCATAGGGACTATTCATCTATGCAAAGGCTTTCCCCAGGACTTTTGTCGCTTGGGAGGTATTTCTAATTTACAAAAACTTTAATAAGATTCAGTGTTATTGAATTAAGAACTCTACAAACTGGATATTTACATTATTACTAGTAGTACTTCCGCAAATGTTCCACATTTCATGGATGAAGTTGTGCCTTTCTATCTATATTTTCAATTTTATAGGTTTCGGGACGAACCTCTTCCTTGATGTAATAGGGGCCTTCCCAATTGGGACCAAGGGTTCCTGAACTGTGTTCTTTGGAATATAAGAAGACTATCTGGAGCACCAATTCATTCAAATGAAATGAATTCTTCTTTACTTTAGAATTATAATATCTTGTCTTTTTCCGTTGATAAATAGCCAATTTCACTTGAGAGTCACCCCTTCTCTTCTGCCTGTGAGCTGTAGCCTTTGGATCAATTCTCAAGTGGTGGCAACTGACTTTTAGGTCAATACCAACAATGTCTATTTGCTTCCAGGTGAAGACGTTTAAATTCTTTAGGAGAAAGCTTTTCAATTTCTCATTGGCTTCTACAGGCATATTTTGTCCAACCAGCACGTATTTGGAGGGGTCATGTAGATCTACTAGAAAGCTTTCCAGTTCCTCCACAGTACTTTTTCAGCAGCCCTCCCTTCTTCAGAGGGTGATTTTTCTTCACAGATATCATCTTCTTCATAGGTATTTATAACTCTGAGGATTGTCCCTTCTTCAGAGGCATCCATCATTTCGACGCCTTCCCCTTGTTCAGGGATGTCTTCCATGTTAATGTTTGTGAGAATCACATTGATACTTCTTGGTTTGGCTTTCCTAAGGGAATTTGAATAACATTCCCTCACGCTCCCCTAATCACCTTTAATTGTGGCTACGCCATTCTCGGTTGGGAACTTCATACACAGATAGTGGATAGATTTGATGGCCCATAGTTCCTTCAGGGCTAGACTCCCCAGCACTCCGTGATAAGCGTAGCGGTTGTCCACTACCAAAAATTTCATGAAATGATGAGCAGTCAAGGGTGCGATCCCCATCTTTATTGCTAGAGTGATCTTACTCTTTAAGATAATGCTATTTCGAAGGAACTTATTAGGGTTGACTTGTAATCAACCTCCATCTTATCATAGGTGGCCCCAAAGAAGATGTTGACAGAGCTTCCATTATCCACTAGTATTCTTTTTAGGCCATTGCGTGCTACAACAGCCCTCACCACTAAGGCGTCATAGTGTGGATAATGCACACCAGCTCCATCATCTTAAGTAAAGGTGATAGGTTGGACCCTTCTTTTAGCAGAGCATCAATTGTTGTTGACTAAGAAGCATATCATTGTGAGGTCCTTCGCTTCCCTGGCATAATTTCTCTGGGAATTCCTAGATTCTTCCTCGACATATGGGCTCCAAAAATTGTATCAATTTCCCTAATGGGCTCTTGGCCTACATTTGCATGGGGGCTTCTCCTTTCCTTTGACCATCTCTAGGTCTTTTCGTATCATTGTCTCTCCTTTTGGGAGTGTCATTTCTATTGGGACGCCTCAGCTCAACATTCTTGGGCTGCTGGGTTTACCTAGGAGGAACATCTCTTCGGAGGCCCGCTTCTTCCATGACTGGTATTCTGAGGATACTTCACAATGTCCCTGCAGTCAATAGTATTGTGGCTATATGAGTGTCACGCGTTTCTACAATGTGAAATTACCGCAAATGTACGATGTCAAGTTTTGTAATATAGTGATGAAATGGAAAATGTCGAACCCACAGGTATTAATATTTGATTTCTATCGAGTACTATAATTGTTTAGTTTTCACTTTACTTAAACAATCAAAATTGAATCAATATTGTGATTTTAATCTAACGTAGATGGAATTAGAAAAAATAGCAAGTGAATAGAAACAATTTAACAAGAAGTTATCAAATTATGGAAGCCTAGGGAATGATTTCATCACACTATCGACAATGTTTTTCAACCTATAACTTTAATTCAATCAAAATTTTCTCAATTTATAGGTAAGAACCTTAACTTAATTCTATTCCCTCTATCGAGTGCCAAATAGAACCTATTTCTATAGTTTAATTCCAATATCTCTATTCCGAATTAAATGCATAGAAATTATCGATACACGTGGTTCTTAATTCATATAAGCCTCAAAAGTTCATACTTTCTCTCGAAAACTATGAAACCTAGGTTGTGTTGTTCTTAGATCGCACATAAATTTCTCTCTATCGAGACCCTAAACCCTAAATATATAGGAATCAAACAAATCTTAAGTCGATTACATCAAACCCTAGATATAGATCTAAAGATTTAGTTCATAATTATTAAAAACAACATACTAAAATCTGAATTAAAGAACATGGAGCAGAAAATAATAAGAAAAACTCTTTTGCCGCTCGAGTTCTCCTCCAATTTCTTGTCCTTTTTGCTCTAGATCAATTCTCCTTCCTTTGTCTTTTGATCCGTCGTTCCTCCCTATATTTAGGTTTTCAAATGTGTATTTATAGTTCCCCAAACTTGCAAGTCGAATTGGAAGTGGACCGGGCTGAAAATCTTTTGAAATTTCTTTTTTTCTATACCCGGGAGGAGGTGCCCAAAACCGGAGCCACAGTGCCACGATTTTAATTGCTAGCATCGCAGCATTAGCAATTCTGCTAATTTCTTCTTGTTGCTGGCACTGCAGTGCGCAGCGCCAGTGGTTCTGCTGGGTTTTTTCTTATTTTGGGCACCTAGGAGCTCACACTTCTGCTTTTTCTTCTGGATGCTTTACTTCTTTACTTAGTTTGCTCATCTTTTGACCGCATTCCCACTTCATTCTACTCTTCCCTCATCTCCAATCCATGCCTCTTTCCATGATCATTATGTTAGCTCCATTCCAAGCTCCAAACCACTCCATTTTCATCCAAGTTGTCTAACTACAAAACAACACGAACACACACATCAAAACGCACAAAAGTGCTCAAGAACAAACCAGAAACTATGATTTAAATGTACCTATTTAATGAGTTAATTACACTCATCAAGGAACGATGGTATGAACAATAGAGAGGCGTTTCATCCCTATTTCTAGGTTTAGTGCATCGCCCCTACCTCTCTTCATTTTGGGGAATCTTTGATAGGGTCTGTTCCTTATAGGCTAAAGTAGGCACTGCATTTAATGTCGTTACAGCCTATGCTTATCTAGGATTGAGAGTGGTCGACTGTCCGACCTAATGATCCATCAAATGTGAAGTCGGGAATCTTCCTCTTTGCATTTGTGGAGGAGACCATGTTCTTGTAATCTCTCAATTCTTCATTAATGATCTCACGCCTTATTATTTCCAGTAAGGCGTTGTAGCTGGTAGGGTCCCTGTTTTGCACATCTCTCCAAAAGAGAGAGTGCATGACCATTCCTCCCCTTAAGGTTGTTAGAGCCTCCCTATCCGTCACTTGCACAGAGTAGGTCATCTCATCGATGAAGTAGGATAAAAAACTTTTCAGGGACTTACCCTGCTGCTGCTGTATATTCTGTAGGCGTGGATATGTCATTTACCTTCTTTGCTTGTGGTGAAGCGCTTAAGGAACGCCTTTTCGAAATTTGACCAATTTTGATTGCTTCTTTCTGGCTATCGGATGTACCATATTTCAGCTACTCCACTTAGGGTTAAGTGGAAGGCTCTACACTTCATGGCTGGGGTGGCTCCTCTTAGACTCATGTGAGTCTTGAAGCTATTGAGATGCTTCGCAGAATCACATCTCCCATCGTACTTCAGAATTTTGGGGAGCGTGAAGTGGTTCAGCACATGGGCATTTCTAATCACTTGCAAAATTGGTGAATTGTCGTCATCGTCGTCAAGGTCACAAGAAGTTTCCAAAGGCGGATGGGAAGGACCTGCTTTACATCTGGCATGCTCTCTCTTCTCATGCCTATTTCTAGGGGGAGGATTCTAAGGTACATTGTTGCAAACTGGTTCGTCTTGTCTCTCGAACCAAATAGGCCAATGTTGCCTATTTCTAGGTATAGAAGGAGGTTAAACCTGCCTATTTCTAGGCTCATTGGGAGATTGAGCCTGCCTATTTTTAGGCAACCCTAGGTTCAGCCTGTCAAAGACGCTTGTGGACCTCTGAGGTGGAGCTTCGTTGGATCGTTTAGTGGCATGGTGGACGTATAGACCTCAACCTCCCTTTCTTGAGGGCCTTCCATCCTTGTATAATGTTGTATTCAACCATTGGCTTTGAACCTCTTCTTCATCATGTTAGTATCACTGTGACGGGTCGTGGAATGCATTTCCTTGGGCAACATATGGAGGAACTGGATATCCTCATTGGACCCGCATGCTCATTAGCAGTTCATGCATTGCCAGGTTCTGCTGAGTTATATTCCTCATATTAGCGGCTATTGTGGCCACCTCTCAAGTCAGTCTAGCTGCTATTCTGAACCCGTCCCTTGGCCATCTGTGCTGTTGATGAGATTGAGGGCGGGCGACTAGGACGACACGCGAGGGTTTCCCTTCATTTGTCCTCTTTTTCTTTACAAACACTTCCTATTTATAGTATTTTGGCCGACGTGGTGTCCGTTGAATTAGAACCACGTGGCCTCATCTCATTGACTAAGGCTTCACATTACTGTTTATCATACAATAAATACATTGACAACGAGTCAGCCACCCTATACATTAAGCAACACACCTGACATTGTTTATTACAAACATTACATCAATCATTCCTAAAGATTGTCTACAAATCTTTTAAGAGACAGCTTCAAGAGCTTCGGATGAACTATGGACTCCGTTGGATGAAGCTTTGTATCGGTCTTCTGTGTGAAGAGGTTCGTTTTCTTTCTCTGACTTTCTTCAGGTAGCACTTCAGCTTATAGGAAGCACTTTGGATTTATACGCTTCGGCCATTTAGGCAATCCTTCGGCACAATAACGTCGGTCATTCATTTGATCTCTTTACTTTTGATCAGTTGACTTTTTGTTGACTTTTCTTTTCACGTGGATTGCTATGTGGCATTTTGACTTGAGACATGGTGGTGAGGCGTAACACAAAGTGTGTGAAGAATTAAGTGAAACATTATAAATTCACGAGTTGTTTCAATTTCAGACCCTCATGATCAAATTTATAATTTAATCGTTCATAAAATTCACACCCTTAAACTTGTTCTTTTAACTATTTTCCAAATATGTAATATAATGTTGAATTTTTATACTAATCATCACCCTTTCTAGTTTAGATGGATTTCACTAATTGCAAGTCAATATCTCGACAAATAAGGATTCTCCAAATTTTTTATTGCTACAACTTCCAAAAATTAACTTGGCTAATAATAACTTACAAAAAATTTAATTCTCTCAAATAAGTGTTTGGATTTAATTAAGGCGTGTTGTGCGTCTTTTATTTCATATACATGGTTTTTCAAGTTTGTTTTGCGTATTCCGTATTATGTACAAACTTGATCCCTTTTGAGTTATATTTCCAGGATTTTCAATAATTTTCCTCATTAAGATATCTTAGGGTAACTTCACAAAATGGGAACTTTTTCATTTTTATGCAATGATTATTGCAACGCTCCTCATTGAACACCTAGTTTAAAAAAATGAATTATAATTTAAAAGTTTTACTCAATTTTCATCTTATTGGTCTTAAATAATCCACATAAGAATTTACACACATGGAATCCCGATTTATATGAATCCTGCAACAGTTCTATTATCCCCAAACTATGCTAAAATTTGTTTAAGGATGCATAATGCAGTGATCTTTGGTTTAGTATCGAAGTTCAACTATCTTAACCTATCAAGCATATGAATCAACTCATTCCTTCACCATGCTAAATTTAATTCATTGCTTAAATAGTATCAACGTTTACATGGATAAAAATTAATTAATCTAATTACTATTATGCTAGTTGTACATTCTTGATTTATATTGTGAACGACGTTTCCCTTGTATGGATGAAAATTTGTCATTGATTTAAAAAAATGTTAAAATCAATGTACAAAAAGATGTCATCTCGCAAAATGTCAAACTTGATGTCAAAATTGAGGTAAATGTAGCAAAATTGATCTAATTATGTACATATTCATAGTTTATAAATCAACACATAATTTTAAATATATTCATCTTTGCTAACATGACTATCTAACCCACATAACAAACAAGCAATAAACAAGAAAAACTTTTGAAATTTTTTTTCTCATATATAATAGAGTAGCAAACACACAATCATATAAGATTAATAAAACAAAAAAACTCAATATTTTTCCCACCCCTAAACTTTGTCATTGTCGATGTTTGTCTCCCATCTCGCATTCACTGCTCACTGCTATCTCCTTCCTCCCTCTTTATTGTGGAAGGACTCTAGTGATGCAATCCTACAATTTTAGTCAACTTATAATGCTTAATTATGATAGGAATCTAACGTCCTCCAGGGCTCTTAAACAGATAACGCACTCAAATGATCCAATCCTATTAGGATTGCACTTCCTAGATCTATAAGCACCAAGCACTTATTTATTATTTAGATACGCTTTTACATTGTTTCACTTCATAGCCTCACACATGTATTTTCATTTTTGCTTAACTTAAGTATTGGAGGGGAGACAATGACATACCTTGACACCTTTATTTAGGTATTAAAGATTATGTTCGTGCTTACTCCCAGTTCGTGGTGTGAGGTGGTTTTGGGTCGGTAGTGTGGTGATGTGCAGTGGTTTTGGGTCGGTAGCGTGGTGGTGTGCGGTGGGTTTGGGTCGGTGTCGTCTCGCGATGGCATTGTGGCTGTGGCAGTGATTTTGGGTCAGTGGCGTCGCCGGCTTCTTCTACTGTGGTGGTTTTGGGCGGTGGCGTCCCCGATTTCTTTTGCTGTTGTGGCTGTGACGTTGTTGGCGTTGGTTTTGGCGGCGCGGCGACGGCAGTGTGGTGCAGGTGGTGTGTGCAGACGGCGATGGCGGTGGTAGTTGGTGGCTAAACCGAAAATACCCAAAACGCGTTTTAAAAATTTTGGCTTGAATTTAATTGAAAAAACTTAAAACGATATTTTTGACGTTTCGGTTTTTTTTTTTTTTTGTAAATTTTAAACTCTTTTATGTGAATAAGCAAGTAAACGTGTTTTCACTAATTTGGAAAATTGAAAACAAAAAATGGGATGAAAACGGTAAAGAGAATGACATTTAATTTTCTTAAAAAAACTCACGTCAAACCTGACTAATTTTCACTCTTTCACTCCCGCCCGCCTGCCCGTTGAATGAAAGGAGGGGTTTTTCTCAAAACCCTCCGCAAAACTTTGCTCACTCCCCACCCCCATAAACCTACCTCTCCCCTCCACCTCCAGGTACTCCATCCCTCTTTCTTCTAAAGCTCCAATTTATGTTTATAGATGTGCTAATGTAATTTTTTAAATTCGATTGTGTGTGCAGATGGATCCATTGGAGCGCTATTGTTACAACCCAATCTTGCGTTGGAATCCCCAAGTTGAGGAATACTTTGTTAAAGCTTATGGAGCTGACCATTTTCATCGCATTTCCACAGCTCTCACGTTCGTATTTCTTCTTTTAACGATAAAATATCGTTATATGTTTTTTGGAGTTTCTGAACATTAAGAAAATGTTGTTGGATTAAAAGATTGATGTTTGAGCAGTTAATTCTACTACCCTTTCATATTCCAATGTTGAAAAAACTGCAAGATCAATATGTGGAAGCCTGGAATTTAATCCTCAAACTTAGAACAGTAAATACATTCCAACCCATCCTCAATTCTATATTGCCAATAAACGTATTCATTTGTAAAAAGAAAAATGTTAACTTGCCATTGTAGTTAATTCCGAGTAATTTTACCGTTAAAGAAATTATTTAGCCCCAATTCTTGATTCTGGGTTGTATTTGCTTTTCTCATTTTCTCAGTTTGATGTAAAAACCTAGATGTTTTGTTTATTTTCCAGCTCTGGAAACCATATAATGATGGAGATTACTCTGAGGAGGATTGATTCTTTTTCCCTTTTTATTAACTGCAAGCTAATATATACTTCGTTGACCGCAATTTTCGTAAGGGTTACTTGGCCAACAAGTAAACACCCCATGTACATAGCTTCTTGCGAACGATAGCAAACTGTCAGATACTTGTGGAATTTTCCAGTGGTGGTGGAGGCAGCCTTGAGCACTCCAATGGTCAAATTAGATAACGTCAAGGGAGAAGGGAGTAATGTCCATGATTCAAAGATAATAAATTTTCGTGAAGAATTGCCTTGCCTTTCAAATGGTGCTACGTGGGGTATTTAGAGGGAAAGAGGTGGATTTGAGATCGTTGGATGGAGGAACACATGGCCTCATCTACCGTACGAAGCGTCATCTTCTAGGCATCAATTAGTCAGTTCATAGGTTGGCGGGCATTTAATGCCCCATAATGAGTGGATTTTGTGATTTGACTGACAACTGTATACACATCATGTCAATCAATCACGGGGATCTTATTTTGGCTAGATCTTTGTTCAAAAGATCCCCTATTTAATGTGGATGAGGCGATGCGATAGTACTCCACAATGCCGTTCCCTCCTTTCTTCCGGGGTGTATCGCCTCAGAGCCTCAGTTCATGAACGTAGATAAGGACCATGCCACCTCGGCAGTTCGGTAACAGACACGTGGGATGTGGACCCTACTTATCTACGTAGCTGGCAGTCATGTAGGTGCTGATTTGGAGCCTCTTCGTAAGAGGCGTAACATACTCTATTGTTTTCGAGAGAAGCTTGGTTTCAGCCGATAATTTATTTTCTTCTTTGAGGTTAATATGGTAACTACTTTGTAATAGATGTTCCTGGGGTTCCTCATGATCACTATAATTAATTAAAAATCTAGGATGTCGATATTTTTGTTTTATTTACAGTATCATTATGTTAAGCTCTTTAAATCTATCTATTCTTGAATGTTCAATTAATATCTAGTCTAAATCTTCATGCTTTTGTTAGGTGCCCATCCTGTTACTCTTGTATACGGGTGAATACGCTCAAGTCCACGAGTGGTGATGTTATTGAGAAGCTTTTGGCTATTCTACAGGAGAGGTGGCAACAAGATGGTTCTACTGATGGAACCAATGTTTGCCATATATCTGATGACCTTGCCAAGGCAACTTTGGGCTCCAGAGAAAATGTTCTTTCAAATAAATTTGTACAAGATTTTTTCATTGAGAAGTGCCAAATACCTAGTCTTGACTATGTAGTTTTTGTCAAAGGTTCGGGACCACACACCATTGATTATGGGCACAGAGCAGACAAACCTCCCAAAGAGGTGGTTGTAAGTCGGAAATGTGCTGAAGCAGTTCTTCGTGGTGCCCAGGTTAGCATGAGATTTTAGAAACTAGGCAGGATCTGTCTTTTCATTTATTATAAAATCTTCCTGTAAAAAGTGACGACCAAGCACTCTATCTGAGAGGAATTGCAATGTATCACCTGTTCTACTATTATTTCCTTGTTTTTAGCATTCACGTAGACTAAAGAATGCAAAATTATATTCCCTTGGTTACTTTTTGATATTCTACGTGTAGGTACCAAGTGTTTTGACCTGTAATTTTACATCTTTTTCTGGAGTAATAATATTATTATTTAATATTCACCGCATGCAAAATCATCTTCTATTTATTTGCTTTACGATATTCTACGTAGGTGTATGTGCCAGGTGTTTTAGCCTGTAGTGCTCACGTTGAGAAAGAGGAAGTAGTTGCGGTGTCAGTTGCTGTAGAACAGCCTAGCGCAACTAGTGGTTGGGGAGTTGGTTTTACTCGTGGGACTACACTGCAGGGATCACAGACAGGCAAGAATTTCATGTTTTTTGCCTCCATTTGGTTACAGTGAATAAATATACTCTATGGCAAGCTTATGGTCTCAGATATTAGTATGCATTCAAACACTCAATTCAAAAGTCTGGAAATTAGAGGACAGTGAACATGGAAAAGTGTTAGCATGACATATGGCTAATATCATTTTTTCTTTATTTTAAACAATAAAATGATTATTTATACTGAGTAAATAAAGTGTTTGAAGCGGAACTGAGCTTACTCTAAAGTAAAACAACTAATGAACATACTAAAAGATATCATTGAAGTAATTGACATTGAAAATGCTGGATACATATTGCATACTGTTGAAGAATTTATTCAGCTAGATAGGATATCATTTAATGTAAATTAGTATCTTTTCTCATGTGTACCGCCCACAAATTTTTGTCACCTTGTAATTACGTTCTCTTGTAGTTATCTTCGATATTCGATTCTTACTTTCG
>CAIGRP010044228.1:0-12005 GCA_903798385.1 Fraxinus cuspidata
AACATGAAATTAAAATGTATTGAAAACAACTTGATCATTGATTGCTTGAAAGCTAGAAATTACAATTCTTGAAAACAGTAAATTACAATGGATAGTGCAGGGGGTATAGAACGGTCACTGAATTTAATTCAGTGACCGTTCTGGTCACTAAAGTTTCAATTTTTTTTTTTAACGAGCCACGAGCCGAGCCCGCTCGTGGCTCGTATAGGATGAGCCAGCGGGCTCGGCTCGTCTTCCAAGCTCGAGCCGGCTCGGGCTCGTTTTTTACGAGCCAAGCGGCTGAACCGACGAGCGGCTCGGCTCGTTACTCGGCTCGTTTGCCATCCCTAGAGTCGGCAGAGCTTTGGAGGACAAATATACAGACCAAAAACAAATTTACAACCAAAACAATATAAATCCATACACACAGTTGAAAGCCCATCAAATTCTATCCAATTACATACAAACATATATACACATAGATTTCACGAGAGAGAGGAGACAAAGGAATTGGGACTTTGGGTAATTAGTAATTAAGTATGTTAATCCAATTTTGCCACTTGGAGTAAAGCAAGTGCTAGAAGAACTCAACGAGGATCTCACCATAGTCATCTGAAAGCTTCTTACCTCATCAATTTGTTTATGTCAAAAGCAAGTAATGGGTAATGAATTTGAATCTGTACATTTATCTCTTTGCTTGAAAAAGATTTGATTTTGGTGGTATACACACATATGAGAGAGAGAGAGAGAGAGCAGCAGCAGCAGGGTTTTGCATTTAGTTTAATTTTTTTTTTGTTTAAAGGGTTCTAATCTTAGCACGTAACTTTGATACCAATTGTTGTAATTATTCAATTATCATGCTAAAAACAATAATCACATATATTAATTGATAATTCAAAATTCATATCTACGGAAGACATTATAATATATAAATATTATCAGCTAGATCTTCCCCTCTTTGCTCCTCAAAATAATGAGCCGTCAATGAGGCAAGCCAAAACGATATAGAGAGGAGATGAGACCTAGTCGATAGGAAATCATAAGGTCGGCCCATTACCGAGTCTAGCCCTAATTAGGGTTTACATAATTCCGGCTCATACTTAACGTTACCACATTATAACAATATAGCACGCAAGGTGTACTATGATCCAAGTGATCATTAACATATCAAGCCTAATCACAGTATCATTGCAAAACATACATCTAACCTGTAATATTTCTAATTAAATAGAAGTCCACATAATAGAATTATTCTAACAAAAACTACATATCTTAAATCTGTAATGTAGTATACTTAATGTGAGGGTTAAGATTTTTTCTCTTATTTAACATGATTTTGGCTAGAGGGTTTTTATTTCGTTATGGCTTCATATTTCATGAGCTTATAACCATCGTATCCCCATTAAATGCTTCATTTCCCTTTGACGATGTCCACTAAGAGTACTCTGTTCCCAAAAATATTTCCGAAATAAAATTTACTTTATTAGATTAAATCAAATATCAACTATGTAACATGACAACGATTCCTCGCCATTAGAATAAATCAAATATCAACTTATTCAATTCACACCTAGAACAACATGCCAATTCACAAGAGGATTCAAGTGTAGACAGGATAAGTGGCATACATCCACGTATCTAGATCTTTGATGGGCAATTCGATTTGTGAATCTCTATGATATGCCTTAATGATCACAATGCAATTTTTTTAGATAAAATAGTTAGTAAGCATCAAAATGCCACTGGAGCCAAAGTTACCGTATGACAAATAGCCAACACAGAAACACGCCAGGCACGTTACACACGACGACGGAATATCCAGTTTTTTTATAGAATAGAACTCATCGCTGATGGGGAAGGCAAATGGATTTAAAATAATCAAAACCAAAAAGGAAAAGGATTCACACTGGATGAGTTCTCGGAGCGTCCACGTCCCCTCTTGGTCCTGCAGATTTAGGAAGATATCTAGAGCCATGAATTTATGAATTCATAAAAATTCCTTCCAAAATTACTCATGCAAAAGAAAACATATAGGCATGCAGAAAACCATTCAAGTACATGTGATCTGTACCTTGGAAACAATGAAGTTAAATTACCTATACCACCCATATCAACAAAAGGGATTCTTCCACAAAACTTATTTTACGCACTTCCATTTCTCATTACATTTTCCAAATGAAGAACTCGATGAGTTGTATCGAAACAAAATCTTCTCTGTGCAATTAATAAATCAGCTGGTCTTTTCAAGAATTCTCGGGCCATCTTCCTTTGGATTCCTTTGTTCTTATATAGACACTAACAAAAAGAACAACATTTTCTTCAATTCTTCACCAAAAGTAATTTTATAACCAAATTACTTCTAGATTCTTCCCCTTCTCAACCCCAATAACAGATGATTGAAAATAGTATTTGTGCAAATGTAGACCATTTTCCTTGGACAAAAAAGAAAGAAATTAATATTCCCTTTTTAATATCTAGAATTAAGTACCTTATTTAGTACATTTGGAAAACCCTAAACCCAAGCATTTGAGAAATTCAGATAAAAATGCCATATGCACTGAAATAGTTTGAATATGATGATCTAACACGCTTAGCAATTTTCTCTTAAGATCAATCGATTTCCTTTAATATAATTGCATATGCACTGCCAAAACTAACTGAAGCGTTTCACTTCTACATACACATTATCTTGAAAAGTGAACACCGAAAATGAAGGAAAGCGTTTCCATTATTATAATTGCAAATGCACTGCCAAAGCCAATCCTTTCAGTTTTCAGGATGAAGAACAAAGATTCTATTCTTATGATGATAAAGTGGATAAATACTTATTAAACTAGTAATTTATTGAAACATCAAACTTATAATTCCATTTTAGTAAAAGTAGAAGATCATCTCTTATAGCCGTCAAGTAATCTCCTTATGTCTGCATAGAGGTTAGTACAACTCGATAGGAGTGAGGCTTAATTAAATTACTTATAATCAAAAAATTTAGAAGGTGCATAAAGAAATTAATGATATTATTCATTGGCCACTCATAAAAATTCTTGTCACAATTCAAAGGTATGACTTTGGCTTTGTCGGCTTGTCCAATTTGGCAGCCAACTATAACTAGGCTTGCAACGTAATCATCTCTTCTTCCCCTCTCGATATGCTTAAATCTTTGCGCCTCAAGCATCTTATCAATTCCACAAGTACATTTTCCTATCAAGTGTTTCAACCCCACCACGTGCACCACAATGATTGTGAGCTTTAATACGTCTAATGTAAAAATACCGAAACGAGAAACAAATAGACTTTGGTTTACCTATAACTCGATCTTATGTGCATTGACATTTGATGCGAACCCAATAATTTAAAATTTCGACACTTGGACACAGTCTCTCGCACCACCAAGCCTTTTTCCACATCTTTAACATAAAAGTGTGTGTGTATATAGGGATTATGTTTTCAGTAACTACCCAAACTAAAACTATCATTTCTAAGAAATTTATTTATTTATTTATTTTTTAAGAAAAGGGAACACACAACTATAATGTTTTAGAAGAAAATAAATCATTTCATTCTCACACCAAACCCAAGTTAGGAGAGAGGATGTCGAGAAAGTTAAATTAATTTTTCGCACTTCAAAGTTGTCATTCCTAAGCATGTTCAGCATCTTCCTCACTACCAACTCATTCCCAATAATTACAAAACTTAAAACTTAGAGTTAAGGTGCATCAATTGATGAAGGAATTATAAAAACAAAATAATATAGTTTAATAAGGAAAAAAAATAAAAAATTAAATAAAACAGAACTCTTTCAAAAAAAATAAATGGACCTTGAGAAGGGATGATGGTATATTTAAGCAACACAAACAAAATCACATAACTTTACCATTTTGGAGGCGAACATATCTTTCATTTTGTGTTTTTGCCCTCTGGGGTTAAGAGAGAGACTCTCGATATGTATTAGTACTTTTTCATTTTTCTCGAAAAATATTTACCAAAAAAAAAATTATTTATTTCCAGTGGATCTATATTTGCAAATCAATTTCAGTGAAACTCAAAGAAAATTAAAGCTAATAAAATTCCAATTCATACCCATGAAATACATTCAATTTTTAAAATCCATAAAAATTAATGATCATAAAATATACATTTTCACGCAATCAAACACACAGATAGATGCCTACATATTCTATTCTATACTCGAAAAACTCAAAAAACCCAAAACCTAATAAAAAGAAACTAAAGTCATATCTCAATCAAGCAGTAACTAAAGCATAAAAAAAGAGCAAAAATTAAGATTTAAACAACGTTTATCCTCCTAGAACTGAAAAAAGGAGTATTTATCTGTGCTTTGAGCTAAATAGATTAGATTTATGTTTTAATAGAGAGAAAGAGACGTGCCAGGCTCTTGAGGAGAGAGGGTTATTCTGACTAGTATATATATATATGAATTAATTGCTAATACATGAATTTAAACGTCCATTCGGCACATAAAAATTAATTGCTAATATATGAATTTAAACATCTATTAAAATTTCTAGATGCATAAATAGGAATAAATTCATATATAATAACTCTAGATTCAACATATCAAGATTCATCAAGTTTTTTTTTTTTTCCTTTCTTTTTTTGGGTAAATATTTCATTCATAAAGGCAATAGCCTTAAGAAAGGGTACAATAGTGCGTATCAATGAAAATTACATTTTCAATGAAAGAAGGAACACTATGCCACCAAAGAGCTATGTCTTCGAGAGACCATGCATGCCGTGCCAGATAGTGAGCTGCCTGATTGCAAAGTCTACTGCAATGGTGGAGGCTACATTGAGGGAATCTCTGCATTAATTCCTTAATTTCAGCAGCTAGGGACCGAATTGAGGCAGAAGTTAAAACTAATATATTGACTTCATTGACAATGAATAAATAGTCACTCTCCACCAACAAAGGAGATATGCCAAGGTTAAGCCTCTCACAAGTGCAGCAACTTCTATATGTTCAGGTTCCAGAGTCGAAGTTTCACGACCACTTGCAGCCAAAATTATTTCTCCCTTGTGATCACGTAAAATAATTCCAATGCCAGCCTTGTTTAAATCAAAGAATAATGCGCCATTAGTATTGAGTTTTAATATATTCTGAGGTGGCGCAGATCATCTATTCTTTTGGGGGAGCACACCCGGAGCAATGTTGAGGGAGGGACCAGGTTCAACAATATGTTTTTTGGCTAGAGCAGTTGCAATTACTTATTGTGGTGGGAGGCTGACCTGCTCATGAACCATCTTGTTTCGACGGAACCAAAAGCCCCAAATAATAAGTAAAAACTTAATGAAAAAGAATTTTGTAGTATTTATTACATATTGAAAAATGAAAAGTAAGGTATTATTGAAATAATTAAATTGTAGAAGGGTTAAAATAGTTAAAAAAATAATTCTCACTTGATGTGATATATATATATATATATATATATATATTAGATGGTTTGTACAATGTCGATGGGGATAGTTCTTACAATTTTTCTTACAAAATATTCGTGTTTCACCTAATTAAATTATATTTGCTTTGGGGGTAGTGTTGTTGAAAGGCTTTTTAGAAAAGGAAAAAAAAAGTAGTAATCCATGTTAAAATGTATATTAAAAAATTTAAAAAACAATATGTCATTGATAAACACTTAAATAGTGTCTATGGGTTCTAATTAAGTTCCTACTTGTAGAATTTTTCTTATCTAAAAAGATTATCTCATAATCAAGACAATTTTAAATTTCATTTAAGTCCTTAATTTATTAGAAAATATAAAGACGCCATACAATTTTAAACATCACAATTTCAGAACTCCTTCATTAGCAGTATTAAATATTTTCATTTTATACTTTTTTTCTTGCTAGATTTAAAACTATTCTTTCTGTTTTGAATTCAGATAAAAACACTGTTTTTAGTTTAAAGAAAGTTAATATTTCCTATATTCCACAAGCAATTTCATCTTAAAGACATTTTTGTCAAAGAAGGTTATTTTTTCATCTTATTGTTCTATTATTAACTAAAAGGTAAACTCAATGCTTGTATAATGCTATACAGAGGATGGGAGAGGCTAATATTATAAATTATTTGAACTTAACTTGAGAAATTATATGAAAAGGATAAAGTGTACTGGGCAACACATGCAAGGTCTAATTGGTTATAGCTGAGAGTTAGAAAATATCTTATAACTTTTACAGAGGCTGCATGTCTAAGGTGAGAAATATAATATTCAGCTTAGTGGAGAGCGCATGCATGTGGAGGGATATTGTTGCGTTTTTTTATTTTGCAAGTGTATAATATCGTAACAAGTAATATAGTGGACCTTTAAACCCAAATTACCATTACCATGAGGACTATATATTAGTGCTTATTTAAAATTTCTAACTACTACTTGACAAAAACAAACAAAGAATGGTTAATTGTTGTGATTTTTTGATCTAACTACTTGAAAATAGCGGGATGCACACAAAAATCGATTTAGAATCCATATATGGAATGAGATATTAGGGTATCACAATTTCATCTATTGATCACATTTAAATCTTAATTCAAGATTCATAACCAAATGTGGCGTTTGATTGAATTCTATTGTATTCAATTTATCTCCCACGAGTTCTCATTGAACCCATAACTAATTCAATCACATATCTCTATATTTAACTAATTAATCTTAGTTAAATGTAATATTAGTTCTAAGAATTCATCTAACGACTGTAATAATTAGTATAGGTATCTTTAAACGTTATATTAAATTACCGGATTTTTTATGTAGTCTAAATCTACAAGTCACCACTCGATTCATAAAAGATTCACAAAATTATTGAATTAGTGATCATATAATTCAAAGTATTAGATACTTAAATAAAATCAACACATATATGATAAAAGCATTTGAACCTTGAATGAAAAAAATAAAAATAAAGGGTCTCAATTTGATTACATTGTTCGCCATGAAAAATTTAGCTTCTCATAATAATTGAAGAAAAACAAAAAAATTGCGTTGAGTACATCAGTGGGTTTTGAATTGAGATGTAAAGAAGTGGATGAATCTTGCACCAAGTTCCTCATCGTGTTCCAAATCTTGATTCGAACCCCTTGATTTCTTGTTTTCTCCTATGATTTTACTCTGTAATTCTCCAAGTTGTGTTATATGTCTCTCAATGTGTGGAACCCATCTCAATTGTCTCATTTCTTGTATTTATACATCCCTTATTATTTTTTCCGAATTTGGAGTTTTCATGGGCTTTAAATGGGTCAAAAATCCGCGTCCTAGATGATTGTAGACGGCGCCTCGGAGCCACCTTTCTGTTAAAATTTCAGGTTTTGCGGTGCCTAGGCGCCATGATGGTGGTGTCATGGTGTCGCTTCTCTGGAAAAAAATGAGCAGTGTACTTCTTTTAATATTTTCATAACTTTCTCTCCGATTATCCGATTGAGACGATTCAAATGGGTTGTAAAGATAACTCAAAGGGATATAATTTTACTAGAATAACTTTTTTCCAACTCGAAGTTTTACTAGGTTAAAAATGGGTCAAAATCTCGGGCTAAAAATATGAAACATAATTGTGCGGTTGAAAATTGATTTTTGAAAATATTTTGATCATATTTCACTTTTTTTGACTTCTTATTGCATCCAATTGACCTCTAGCATTCTCGAATCTTTATCATGAGGTCTGGCACAACTTTTGAGTATTACACTTTAGTCCCCAAACTTTTGATCTTTCTATTTTTCGTAAACTTTTGCTTCTTTCTTTCAATTTCACTTCCACGCATCAAGTTTCATCTAATAACACATCATGTAATAAATTAGGCTATAATTTTATTAAAAGAACTGCTAAATGTCCATATTTTGGAGACTGAATAAATGTATAAAATACTCATATATACTCTTGGATATTGCACAAGTGATATTTGGTTACTTTCAAACATATTCACTTCTTTTCAACTTGACGAATGGCACTCCTTGGAGAAGCTTCGCGTTGGGCACCTGCCTTATCCGATTAAAACAAGGTTTTGTAGAGACTTTTACTAAATCTAATATCATAGATGCACTATTTGGTAAGGGTCTGTTTAAGGGACAAGGTCTAGATATGTTTCACGAGGGTTTCTGTCATGCAATTGGGAGGTAATATCATTTAAAGCCACCCGAGTCCGTTGTGGCAAGAATTCCTTGTGATAGATGTTATTCAAGAAGAACTTTTATCGATGGTGAGTTTAGAGGAGATAGCTCATATCTTTGACAGATAATCATTTATGTTGCGAATTGTTAATATACAGGTTGCACTAGAGGGTTGGGAATGAAGAAGATATGCTTTCAGCTTCCCTTGGATCCCATTTTTGTATCTTGCCATCAATCATGAGCGAGAAGATCATCTTGTTAAGTAGTTAGAGTTTATGACTGGTGAGGATGTAAGGATGTAAACGAGTCGAGCCGAGCCAGCTCAAGAGCCGAAGTCCGCGGCTCGAGTAAAAACGGATCATGATTTTTTGGCTCAAGGCTTAGCCAAAAAATTGGGGCTCGGGCGTTTCCGAGCCGAGCAGAGCCGAGCTGTCCTTTTCTTATTTTTTTCTTGAATTTCTATTTTTTTAAGGTAGCTGTACAACTGCCTATTTTAAAGGCTGCCGTAGCTGCCCTATTTCCAAGACACGGGCCAAAATGGTCCATATTGGTGTTGGTCACACGGGTCGGCTCAAGCTCAAGCTCGAGCTCGAGACTCGACTCGGTTCCAAAGAGCCGCGAGCCCCTCGAGCCGGATTGACATCCCAAGCAAAATAAAAAGTTTTGTGTGGAAAATTTCAAGGACATTCTTCCCACTAATATATGGCACTTAGTATCAACGAAAAGATATGTAGTAGATGTGAACTCGGCCGTAGAATATACATCACGCCTTGATCAATGCTATAAATACCATTTCACTTTACATTCATTACAATACCTTGAGAGCATTTAAGTGAGATGATCTTGAGCTAAATTATATTGATCATATATCTTATTTATCTTTATCAAATCATTTACTTTGAAAAACGTTTGATTAAATCAACTTTTGAAAGACATCATTCTCATGAAAGTTTTTGATCTTATATCTTATTTATCTTAACTTGATTATATCATTTATTCAGAGAGAAGTTCCAAATTGTAAAATCATTTCTCTTTAAATTTGCGGGTCATATTGAGGCACCGAAAAACTCACTATTGTATAATGATCGATGCTCCTTATTTGTAAGTCACCGGAAGTATTGTAAGGGTTTGGATTGCACCATAAGTCAATCAAATTTAGTGAAAAAGCCTTGCTCGTGAGAGAGAGGTTGGTAACGGAGGATATAGATCATTGTTTGGGATCAAACCTTCACAATTACATCGTTTGTACACTCTCTTCCCTTTTACTTATTGCTTTCGTACTTGTGCATTTTTTTGTTGTTGTTTGACTTATTAATTTTCAACTTGCTTCCTTCATCCGTTATTTCAAAATTGTGGTAATTTGAAAATATGTACTAATTTCAGTTTAGTTGTCACACAAGTTCCATAAAAAATTTGAGGATGACACTGAACTTCGGAGGACATTTGCAGTGACTCAACAAGCGAACTTGTCCAGGCACTAAATGTGAAATTTGGTTATAGTTGGAACTTCTGGACATTTGCAGTTTCTTAGACTTGGAATTCCTTCAGTTGGTAGTTGGTGAGGGTCCAATGTGTTTTACTCACATGTCTTATCCCAAAAATGCAGAGATTATAAAGGGTCCAATGCTTAGAAACACCTTCTTTCTTGACCACTTCTATAGATTCGTCACTTGTGGAACTAAGGGTAAAGGGAAGGTACCATATGCATGCTCTTGTGTGCTTTGAGTTTTTACAACGAATCCAAAATAGCAT
The DNA here is from genome assembly GCA_903798385.1 of Fraxinus cuspidata. Lineage (NCBI taxonomy): Eukaryota > Viridiplantae > Streptophyta > Magnoliopsida > Lamiales > Oleaceae > Fraxinus > Fraxinus cuspidata. The sequence goes on from CAIGRP010044228.1 coordinate 9,849, forward strand.
AAACAGTTAAGGAAATTCACAAAATGAATCGAAATGCTGAATAAAGATAAACACCCAAAAGGTTCCAGTGATTGGTCTGATTGTTATCTCCCTATGAAAGATTTTGATTTTGATTTTTTTTTAAATTTGTACTGGGAAAACATGGGAGATGTTGAGAATATTATTGCGTGCATCATTGAATAGGAGTGGAGAAAACCTACTCAAGCTTATTGAAGTTTCTTTTTGAATCCTGAAGAGTCAGAATCAAGTTCCTCACAGTCGCGTATTTTCTTTTGTCCAATTTCATCATTACAAGTAAAACCAAAAGCCACCCAGATGTCGGGATCCTCAACCAAAATCAGAGGACCATCATAATTTTCATCATCCTAATCCTCAACATCTGCTTCATCATGAAACAAAGGCAATATATAAAAGGACCTCCAAAGATCATCATCAGCCACTTATGCTTCTGTCACATTGCCAGCGGCCTCAACTCCCTGTCTTGCTACCGCAGCAACTGCCGAAGAAGCGCCTTGCATCCAAATCCTTGCTGTCATGCCTCTAGTGAAAGCTAGAGTCCACCACAGCCATCTTTCAACCCACACCATAGCACTCCCACCATCGTGTGTTGTTGACAAAAAATCGTGTCGATTTGTTGTGCCAACTATCAATTTGTTGGTGTATTTGTGTCATGTCCTCCCTCCAACCTCCGTCATTCATGGCTTGGTTGTGAGCGTCCGGTAGTCTCCTATGTGGTACCTCCACGAAGATTTCAATGCAGTTATGATACAAATAATATAGTTGGAAGCAGGGGCGGATCCAGGGTTTTAAGTCAGCATGTAAGTTCGACTCCTCCCTATTGTCATTAATTTTGGAAAATTGTAAAATGGTAAAAATTGAACTAAAAATATATGAATTACAAGCTAGGGAATCGAACCAGAGACATCTCATAAGAATTGTAAGCTCTAACCAAGTCAACCGAAGGAGGCGTTTGAAAATGAAATGAAATAATAGTTATATAAGCTAAAAAAATTATCTATATAAAAAAAAAAGTTCTCAGCGGATCCAGCACAGGCGGCTGTGGGGGCTCGCCGAGTGCTGGGTCCGTCCCTGGTCGAAAGTACAAAAGAAAGATGAGCACTTCATCAAGAATTCCATGAAGAGAACAAAGAAAGATTTGATCCCTCGAACTTTGAAAAAATTATTGAACGCCAAAATCCAAGAGCTGCAGCCTCTAAACAATGTTAAACAAGAGAAAACGTAAACTAATGTAAAAAACCAACAAACGCTTGATGGAAACAATGAGTGCACAAACCAAGGAATAAGGATAAAATAGTGCAAATAAATAATGTAGAATATGAAAGCATGCAAAATATAGAATAAACCTTCAGCCATGTGTATGACACCCAACAATCTAGCCGTGCAATTGTTTCTGTCCTTTGGGTGCATCAATTTGTTAAAAAATATGTCATCTAATATATTATGCGCATCACATTAAACTACTAGAGCTCGGCTACATCCTAAGATTTAGGAGGTCTCGGTAGCAGATGTGACGTTGCAGGACGAAAATGCAAAACTGTAGCAACTGACATACTTGTCGATGCAGCTAAATAAGATACATCAACATTTAGAGATGATGATGCATCACTTGAAATTTTTTAACCAATGTGGTTTAACATTCACAGAGATGTGGAAGTCGATGAGTCAGCGGAGGAGGATTTCGACGGTGATGACAACCGTTTTGCTGCTTTAATACCAAGCAACAAATGAATGTTGAATTGGGTGATAATATTGATTTTCCACCTGTTTTTGACATAGAGGTCAATGAAGGTGTATCAATTGAGCAGGTAAATAAAGAGAGATTGAAAGTGTTAGAAAAATATGGGTCGTGGGTCGCCCACGTGGGATGACTTGATCCACAAGCTATTAAAGGGGTTGGAGGGAATTGTTTGAACTTGAAATTCAAACATATAACTCTTTATAACCACTCTTAACTCCCTATAACCTCCAATTATTTTGCATTGGAAAAATAGTGAAAAAGATGGCATGAAAAAAGATAGTGAAAATTGGTATGGAAATTGACACCCACATTGGAAAATCTTTAGAATCATATTTTTGGCATAAAAACTCACAAAAAATTGGCACTTAGATTGTGGATAATAATCCCCTTTCATTGTG
>CAIGRP010044231.1:0-16726 GCA_903798385.1 Fraxinus cuspidata
CAACATGACAACCAACACCACAACCCACTCACCACCACCCAAACATCGTACCCCCACCACCTATAGCACCATCATCACGGCTTGTACTACCACCATAACCCACCACCACACCAACATCACCGCAATGTAAGTAGCCAGCCAAAGGGTGTCCCTTGCCAAGGTCCCTAGAGCCCCTGCCACCACCACCTTCACCGTCGCCGTCGTCGCCTGATTCACCACCGCCGTCATATTTCCACCTTCACAACCGACAAAAACTCCCAACACCACCAAAATCACCCCAAACCTCCATAAGCAGCATCATTACCAACGACACTACCACCACACCCCAAGCAGATTTACCACCATCATCAGCACTTCAACACTGCAGCACTTCACCATCACTACAGTGGCGACATGAAAATCACCGCAAATCAAATCTAACCACTGCAAAGTAGATCTATTACACCACAACTACTGAAAACCACTGTAGCATGAAAATCATCCCAGTTTGTTATGTTGTGATGCNACACTACCACCACACCCCAAGCAGATTTACCACCATCATCAGCACTTCAACACTGCAGCACTTCACCATCACTACAGTGGCGACATGAAAATCACCGCAAATCAAATCTAACCACTGCAAAGTAGATCTATTACACCACAACTACTGAAAACCACTGTAGCATGAAAATCATCCCAGTTTGTTATGTTGTGATGCCGGAGATGAAGCCACCACTGCTATGGTTGTTGCAGCGACGTTTGCTGTGTCGCCTCCGATGGTGATGGAGAGAAGAAAGAGTAAGGTGAGAGAAGACAGGGGAACATGATGTCGCTCGCTGCAATGGTTGTGGCGACGGCGTTTACTAAGTCGCCTCTGGTGGTGACGAAGAGAAGAGAGAGTGAGAAGACGGAGAGAAGAGAGTCAGGAGAGAGAAGACGAAGATATGAGAGAAGAGGGAAAATGTTTGCCATTTTGGAATGAAATTGATTAGGGTTTGGAATGAAAATTATATAATTGATATTTAATATTTAAAATGAAATACCCGATTTTTGAAAAGTGAAACCTAATATCTCAAATTTGAAATTGAATCTTGAAAACTCTTATTTTGTGTAATTTTCCCTTTTGAAAATAATAATATTTCCGGATCATAATTCTTTACAGACTGGTCCGGGCTTGAACCAGGCCTATCAAGATGGCCCAACCATTTTGGCATCCCTAATCCATTTGATCGAGTATACATATAAATTTGATAGGAATATTGCAAATTAATTTCAAATTGAATGCGCAAATCAATCTATTCATTTACAAATGAAAAATAGATATTCCTCCAAATATGTAAAATTATAAATTAATTTGAATTTTAATAGTAGATATAAGAAGAGATATATTTCATGAATAAGACATAAAAAGGTATTTCCTCGGTTGAAAGATCACCAACCACCGAATTAAAATAATGAGGTGGATTACGATGGAGAATTGACTTATGAAATCACTCGAAATCATTACACAGAATCGTCAAAAATTGAACAAGGCGTTTTCACTATTCGTAATATATAGTTGACAAGCACCAATCTCATCATCCTCTACTCTCAAAATTTGGTCATTGCATAAAAGAATTCTTGAACGCTTGTATCTTCATGGTCAAGTCCCTGAATATTAGATTCCATTTGGTATGCTTTTGCAAAATTGGACTATGTGAACAACCGAATCAAATGATCCTAAATTTCCTTAAAATTGTGTACCATTAGAGTGTTCAACAAATTCGAATGTTCAAGTCTTAATTTTGTCATTGTTCATGTCCAAAATACGAACCACTTCAGTAAATTTTTCGTCATTAGGATCCTTAGGTTTGGTCTCAAAGGAGTCACATAATTTCACATTAGTTTATCCATCAAAAATTATTCATCACACAATTACAATAAGAATATTTTTTTTTTCCATCTAATTTCACATTAATAGACTTGAGCAAATAATCTTTTGCACCCGCCATCATAAAAACTCAACCACAAAATAATTTCATATAAATACTAAATTCCAAATAGAAATCAAATCCAAAAATGAAACAAGTATTTTTCAAGTATATATGAAAACGTAAACAACTGTCAAATGCAAAATTAAGGTAAGTAATTAGAACAGTATCGAACATCTAGTTGGATCCACTAGACCTAATGATATCGACGCCTCTTCCATCATGCCACAAAACAAAGTTTTTATATTGATCAATGCTTTGTTACCTTGTGGATCTTCAACAAAAGAAAGCAAGAGAGAAACGGGAATATATGCTAGGGTTTCGAAGAACAAATAAGAATATACGGGTTTAGATAGTCTATCAAGCAAAAAGATTAAAATTACCGTAACCAAACAAGAAAAAATAAGAATACTACCTTTATAGAAATATAAAATATAATACGAGCACAAATACTATAATATTAGGTGCACATAAATTTGAAATTTGTTATTATAAATTAGCCAAGCTCTATTTTTTGCATACTCAAGTGGCGTTTGTTAGGGTCGATAACTATATTTTTGTGATTACTTTTCCTTATCTTTTCATTTAAAAAAAAATTTAGAATAGTAAAAATAAATTCTTGTCAATATAATTGCTTTACAATTTTGAGTGAAATATTGGATTCCGTTTAGAATAAATGTATTATTATGGTCATGTTTGTGACACAAAAAATTAAAAAGTTCAATAGATGAAATTTAAATTACTCCTTATTATTATTATTATTATTATTATTTAATAATGTGCAATTTCCTTACCAAACGAGCATTATATAATTACCCCCTAACATAATTCATTTATCTGACGATTATTAAATACTCTCCCTAACATATACATCTATATGCTTAATTAGTACATTAATCAGTTGCTACATGAATTTAATTATTTATACTATATGTGTCACAATATTATCAATACATGAATATCCAAATATATGAATGTAAGTTGCATTTGATTTACTTTTCAACAAAATCAGTTCAATGAATGTATGGATACACCTGTCAACCAATTTAATCAAAACTAAAAGTGGCACAATTGGATTATCTCATAATAACATTGTTATTCTTAATCTTTCATTAATAGATGTTTTATACATTTTCTCTAACGACGTATGTTTTTCGTCCAAAAGCGTGCTCTAAATTAAGGTTCTTTTTTTTATTATTATTATTTAAAAGTACGAGGAATAAATAAGTTCTTTACTCTCTCTTAATAGAGTTTTTGGACAAAAACTGTCATGAGCGATAAAATGTGCTAATTAATATAAGGTTGATGATAAGAATACTATAAAAAAATTAGAAACATAAGCATAACAATCATAAAGGTTATGGACATTTCATACAATTAAATTATAGCATCCCTATATTTAGCATGTGATTATAAGACGTAGATTCTATAGAATGTATAAATAAAAAATAAATAAAAAGTATGGACCTTATAAATAAATAAATATATATATATATATATATATATATATATGCAAAATCACCATTTGGGACAATTTATATTAATGAAATGTTGAAAAAAGAATGCAATGAAAAAAGTTGAAGATAAAAGTGCGACAATACATAAAATTTGGAGACCTTTAGTGCAATTAATGTGTGGTGCAATAAAGGTAATATGTGGTTGTAATATAGTGGCCCTTTTCCAAATATCATTAATGTTAGAAAAATGAAAACAGAGAATAATAACATAGCGTCAATGTAAGAATTTTAGCGATGGACTCCAAAATCAAGAAAAAGAACAAGAGTTGTAAGGCAAAAATTTATTCAATATATGAAAAACATTATAGTCATGCATTATCTCTCACAAACTTTGAAGTACATCCATAAAAAATTTTAAGGTCACACATTATCTCTCATGCACAAACTTTCATGTGCATTTAGACCTGGTCACAATTTGTTTTCATTCGGGGCAAGTTTCAGAGAATTGAATCATGCCAAGAATTATTAAACATCTTATAAATTAAGCTGTCGAGTTCAAAAATCAAACTGGAACCAAACCTTTCGATTTAGTTCGATTAATATCGTAATAAAATTTTAAATTTTAGAACAACACAATATTAATCTAACAAAGTAGGTTTCATCTTAGGTCTAACATAATAACAAAATGGTCCAAATTAAAAAAAAAAAAGTTGTCTAATAATATGTAACCAGACAATTATTGACAATTTCAAAAATCGCTAACATAGATGTTAACTATCTCACAAATTTGGATCATGGGATTTTATGACATGTATAAAGTTATATCCATTTTATTGAACTTCGTTGGAAAAATTATGAGATTCGATTCAATTTTTTTATTCGGATTTTCATTCTTGATCTCAACCTGGAATCAAACAAACCTTTTGGTTCTTGGTTCTAGAATCAAACTAAACATATCGTTTCTTAGTTCTAATATTCATTTACCAATTTAATCCATCAAATTGCTCAGCTTGATTGGATACGATTTGGAACTTTTGTCCAACTCCAAATACATACTAGGAATTATATCAAAAAAGAGAAGTAATAAAATGAAGATATCATACAAAGTATACATATTAAGAGCATTATTCAACATATTCTTTATTTGTAAAGACGTCTTTTACATAATAGACAGTATCATTAAATTTAGAGAATAAATTTTTGTATGCTCTCCAACAATGTTCTCTACTTTAACTTTCTATTTCATTTTTTTCTAATAAACATTTATTGATTTTTCATAATCTCTTTTTTAACATAATTTTTATATGTTAATGGACAATTAATTCAAATGTAATTTGAATAATTTAAATTGTGGAGTATTGAAATTTATAAATTATTTAATGCAATCACTGTTAATTAAGAATAGAGAGCCTCTTATAACTTATTTTTAATCATTCATTCTCTAAAATAGATATTATTTTGTATTTAGAGAATCTTTTGGAATTGTTCTAAGTGAGTATAAATAATCTCCAAGTTACATCTCGAGAGAGTCCCTATCTCACCAACAAACTGGTATGAATCTTTCGAAATTCAAATAGGTGGGGGACTAAACAAATTTGCATTTAAGAGTAATGAAGACATGAAAAAGAAAAATCTAACAATTTTCCCTCTTGAGGGGGAACCCAAACATCTTCAAAGTCCTCAAATGTTGGGCACAGAGGGAGAAAGAGTCGTCAATTTAGAGGTCTTTATATGGTTTCAATTTTCAAAATTACAATATATAAGTGATTAAAATAGCTAAAAGGGATGCACATAATTCATCGATTCAATTTTATTGAATTTTTTTTTTATAATTATAATCACTTTTTTTCCCGAAACAAAGAATTTTTTCTGTTACACTTATAATTTAAATAAGAATAATATTATTGATGTTAGAGCACCAGTCTACCCAGCTACAATTTTAGATTGAATTAAATGAGTTATTTAACTTTACCTTTAAATGAATTTATCATTTAATATCATTTAAGTGTCAGTAAACTGATGCATAACACCAGTGATAATGAATATCATTACTCTTTAAACAATTATGAGTGATAATGACATTTCCTCTACAGTAAATAATTCACTCCAAAGTCAATCATTTTACATCTCCAATTTTTCTTGGAAAAAATATCTTATTGAACTTGAATTCATCCTGTTGAGTTCAAAACCCGGGCCCAACTGAAAATCGACGAGTCAAATCATTGAGTCACACTCCACTGTATTGAGGTCTCTGGCCATTATCCCTAGAGGAAAAAGATGAAGGGTCCCGTAAACAAGAAATATGAAAAAAATGGGTCCCACTATTGTCGGGTGGTAACCCGATTGGGTAACATACGGACTGTGACCCGGCAGACCATTAGATATATAAATGTGGGCACACCGTATGTATAGATGGAGCCAATACATGGCTGAGTCACGGTCCTTGGTGGACATGATTGAGCCGAGACAGGCTTGGTTGCTAGCACCATTTTTAAACAGTGGTGGACACTCACTGAGCCAAGTCAGATTGCGGTTTACAATATTTGTGGCATGATTGATAGGTCCAATCGAATAGCATTTGCTATAAGACAAATTACTCATGAGCAAAAAAGTGATTCAAAAGTAGCCGTTCGCCTATTTGACAAACAATGTACGTTAAGGTCAAATTTTTTTTTAGTGAATGAATCTATGCAACTAAAATTTCATTGGGAGTAGCTCTCCCAAGTCGTCTCATCTATAAAAAAATATCTAAAAAAATTGTGTTTTTCTACTGCTACCGTTGCAAGGACTTGTGAGAAGTCATCCTCAAAATTAACTTTGGGGTGACTACACACGATGAGTACTTTTTATTTAAAATAACTCTCTTCAAATCCTCTCGTCCATAGTAGAGGTCTCTCAAGAATGTGGCTTCTCTAATAGCACGGTTCCAATAAATCGTGAGGCATCACCCTTAAACCCAACTTATAAAGAGAGATAGGAAGTGGTTCCAATAAATCGTTAGGCATCACCCTTAAATCCGACTTATAAAGAGAGAGAGGAAGTTGTTACAACATTGACGTCCAAATGAAGATTTGGGATATTGTCACATCCATATTGCCCCTCTTTAGATCTCTATTTATAATTAATACAAATCATTTTAGTTTGCCATTAAAAGAAAATTATTGATATAATGGGTGGTAGCTTTACGCAACCTCATGCTATCATTGGCGAGAACTATTGCTCAATGTGCTATCATATTCAAGTGAATTGGCCTTGTTGTAGTAAATCAAATTGCAAAAAAAATAATAAAAATAAATAAATTCATGATACTCTTAATTATTTCATCTCATTCAGCTTGCAATCATAACAATATATTCAAAAGGTGCTCCAAAGTTGACTGTATGAAAAGGGCCTCTTAGCAATTTCCACACGATGAGTTTGAAAAAAGAAAAAGAAAATATTTGGTGTGAAGTACCTAACTCGATTAGACATAACATCAAGTTGTTCGAGGAACGTTTGACTCTTGCCAAAGCTAATATATTAATGGATTATCAACGTCACAAAATTTGGGTATGCTAGTTTTGTTCACGAATTGGTCAATCTTTGAGCTCGGGAACATATACTTGAATGAGTTGGTCAGCTTCACTATGTTCTATACAGGGACATAGAATGTTCGAGTTCATCATCTTTTCGTGACGTGTATAAACACTCTAGGAATAAACCTAGATGTTTCCAAATTATGTTATTGTCAACAAGGACATATTAGCGCGATATAAATTCTTATATAAGGCCTGTATCTTTTGACAATGGATCAACTACCCCTAATAATTTGTAACCTACCTTACGAAACTAACCATTATCGTATATTAGTAATGCAAAATCAAGGACTTCATACAGTACAAGCTTGTTGCAATCGTCAATATGTTAAACAATACAATTAAGTACATTAATATGCAAGATAATTGTAGGTTTCACATGTTAATGTCATGCTTAAATGATTCCTACGTTTGTTGATCTATCAATTGGGTCACATAAATTATTTCAGCCTCACAATTTGCAGTCATTGATTTTGTTATAAATATCTTGGACCTAGAGATTGTATAAATGTAGGGATATTACAAAAATCCAATGCAGATATTTACCACAACAGCCCCCCCGAATCTGTAGAAGAAGAAAAAAAAAATTTATGTTATTTTTACTCAATCTGGAAAGAATTATGCTATTTCAAAGAAAGTTTGGCATAATATATAATTAAAGGATAAAGAAAAAGTTGCCCTCCGGAGCACATCCCAACTGGCAAAGGACGGGACTCTTAGTTGCTGGCAGTTCAGAGGTCGCGAGTTCGATTAGTGGGGCTCTTGGAAGGCAGACTCTCTCTTAGAAAGCAGGATTTATCCTGGAAGGCAAGAGTTTTCCTGGAAGGTAAGGTGCAACAAGTGTTGATTCGCTCGGTACTTTGGCGGATCAATGTGGGGGCTCTTGGACCTTGACCAGTTTGGGGCACATCCCACGGTTTACCTGATCTGCATCTTGAGGGGCCGAGACGTAGACTCCTGGATTAGTTGCCGAAGGTGTATACCTGGGTATTAAAAAAAAAGGATAAAGAAAAAGTTATTAGATTTGACCATATTCCACCTTATAGGTTGTACCCCTTTTAGATAGAAATAAATATGTTAAAATCGTATCTTTCGACTGTAACCGGTGCAGTGAACTAAATATTACCGAAGAAGAATGGGAGAAGCAAAATGGTTAGTTTTTATGCACAATTCAATAGAACTCGATATTGTAAACTGGGGAATGCGTTGACATTCATTCAAAGTCAAAAAATAGTATTTGATCCCCAAAGTTCAAATGAGTATTTTGATCTATCAAAAAAGCTCAAAACAAACGAGTGAGTTTCAAAATTAATGTTCTTAAAAGAAAATTATCATACATTGCATATTAAGGGTAAAACCTTATATTGCTTGTAGGGGATTCACGTGACATGATCTAGAACAGGTTCAAGTCACAAGGGAAAAATGTATTGATAACCCACTCATTCTAAGGATACGAACTTGAATCAAACTCAGTTATGTATGCCAACTTTCTTTGTCCTCAATATTCTCTTACAAATACAAAAACAACAATCAATATATAAGGGTTCTAGCTTCACCTTTTAAAGATGTTGATCTTTTAAAATTGAACTTTAAGATTCAATAGCAGTGTTCTAAAAAGCTCGTCTAGGCTCGAAGCTTGTGCAAAAAGCCTCGCTTCACCTCTAGACACTTTTTTTTTTTGGCCAATTTCTAAACGGTTGAATGTTTTCCTTCATCTCTTTCGTCTTTCTTAAGCGCGCTCTACTAGTTCTTTTATTTTTTTTACTTTTTTTTTATAAAAGTCTTTTATTTGACTTTAGCTTATTAATTTTTTTTAAATCATTTGACTTTAATTTCAAGTTTTTAAAAGATTTAATATATACAAAGGTTAAAAATGATTTTATCTAAATAGTTAATTATGATTTAAGTTATGGTGATATCAAGACTATATAATTTTGATTTTCAAACTCTTTTTTTGGTTGCAAACTCCAAAAGCATGTATGAAGTTCCTATAAATCTATTAAGTAGCAGTTGTTTAGTTGAAAATTAAAATTATAAAAAATATTTTAATTTTTGTATTTCAAAAACTTGAAAATTGTATAATTGATAAGAATTATTAAGTAAATAAAGTTTTTTTTTTTTTATCATTTTAGATATTTGATATGTATTATTTTAATTATTAAATGATTAAAAATTTAAAATAATATTAAAAATAAGAAAATGTATTTTAATGCTTGATGCGTCCAATTTAGGTCAAGCTCGAGCACGAGCCCCAATGACTGATTGTTCGATTTGTCCAGAACCCCCATGATCTCCTCTGGTCGTTGTCCTCGGGCTCAAGCTTTCCTCGCCCCGATAGCTCTTCCTCGAGTTTACGGCCACGACCTAGTACCATGCAATTCCTGATTTATTAAGAATCTCCACTATATTAAAACTCAATGAATCAGAGTCCTGGTGCTAGCATGTTACCTCATCATAAAAGGATAAGACCACCAAAGTCCCATCTTTATCCAAACACGTGGACGATAAAAAACCAATCAAGTTGCATTCCAATCATGGTATAACTCATAGGGATTTCAATAGTGCAATCCTATTAGGAGTACATTGCTTAACTCTATAAATACGTCATTTTAATTCATTTTCAATGTATGCTTTAACATTCAATTGTCAACATTCAAACTTTTATTATTCTTCCTCTGACTTAAGTATCGGAGGGGCGACGATGACAAATCTCGACGCCTTTGTTTCAAGTACCAGAAGAACTCGTTCGTCCTCATTCTCAGTCGTCAGGCTCGGAAATCAACATGTACGATTTTTGGTAGCATCAACGCTTAAACCTCATCCAGGCTCGCTTAAACTCGTAAAACTTGAAGTTTCGTCTTCACGCCTACCGCACTTTACTTTATTTTAAAACACTAAATAGTGTCAAAGTCCAAATCATCAAAATATGTCTTTAAGACGCGAAATATAACTTGATAAAACACCATCCATACAATTCTATTGTCATTAATTTATGAATTTTCCCAAAAATACATATATTTCTTTGAAATGACAAAAATGAAAAATATTTTCCTCAATCTTATTAAAATAATTCAAGGGATGGTGGCGTCTATATTTGGCTCATATTTATAAACTGTTTATAAATACTCAAATCACTTTTTATTCATACTTTTCGAAGGATTCAAAAGTACACCACTCATTTCGATTTAAATCGTTTTTGAACGCTTTCCGAACATGAAAAGGAGGGTATTGAATGCATGGTCCTCATGAATTAATGCATGAACGATCACATTGTTATTTTATACAAATATAAGGGCAATTCCGAGGGAACCTTTTTATATAATCTGAACTTGAGGCCAATATCCAAGAATAGTTAAAGCTTATCTTTCAATAGTGAGATACATAATCTTTCACTCTTTTTTTTTTTTAATCTGTGTCACCAACATTTTTCATTGCTTTTCCATATTCTTTTCACAACGTAATTATAAACCACAACAATTTACACTGTATACTTTTCCACTTTAACTTCATATGTGTGTGACTATATACATAAACAAATACACACACATTCATATATTTACATGTGTCTTCGTTATCCGGCATTCGTCAATTGGATCACGAGAAACCTTTCTTACTATTCAGACACTACAGGTTGCTAATGAGGTACACTCTAGCAACTTTACGTCCAAATTTCACTGCTGAAGATTCATATCATAAGATTTGATCTTTTACTAGTACTTAAGACCGATTGTGATAAACATAAATGTGCAGAGTACAAAGTTAAGAGTATAAAATGGTGTTTGACTGGTCTAAAGAATGGTGCAGTAAATTTTTGCTGTGGCAATGATGAGAGAGAGGGACACAAAATAAGGCAGTGGAGGTCTCTTTTCTCTCATTCCCTGCACGCTTGCAAGAAAAGCTTCAAGGCCCAGAAAACTTATCACTCTAAGACTTCACCAAAAACGGTAGTTTGTGAATTCCCTGGGAATGATTGGCAGTTATTTTAGAGTACAAGATAACCTTAAAATTTCAGGTTGTGGTCATATATTATTGTCTTTCCTAAATTCAGTGACATATTTATGTGTCCATGTTTTTTAGGCTATCTTTTTGTGTTCAAGAAAATTCTGTTCTTATTTATATCTTCTGCTTCAAGTTTTTTCAAAGGTTGGTGGGGTAATTGAGTTTAGGGATATAAATAAAGGAAATGTTGGTGGTGCTCGATCTCACTCGGACGATATATTTTCACTTGCAGCTGGAGGTGGAACATTTTGAAGATTGTATTGTCCAAAAAAAGCGAGAATTTTTACAGTCGACAAGTTGTGTTTTGTCTCAATCTGCCATGTTGCTGTTCCTCTGGTAATTAACTGAGTTTAAGAAACAAAAAACAAGGTTGAGATATGAAGTTCATGAAACTTGGATCTAGACCTGATACTTTCTTCACTACTGAGGCTGTCAGGTAATTTTCTTGCTTTGTTTCTACTTCTTTTCTAGAAACTTTAGTTATATGGTGTGAATCTTTTGTGTATGTGATCAAAAAGATGTCGGACACTTTCCCTTTGGTCGCGGATCGACCTAATATTCCTACTATATATATTAAGAGTTTCTATAGGGAGCGCGTTTTAGTGAGGGGCTCCTTCGTTATAGTGGAAATCTGCAGTGACGAATGGACATATCTTCCACATTGGAAGTAAATCATTGTAAAGCCGCGTGTACTTAGTTCGTTTTTCTGATTGTTTTTCTGTTTATTATTGCTCGTGAAATTAAGAATTAGACCTTTCAACCATACCAATGGAGACCAAGATTTTGTATTATTGATGCAGGTCTGTGTCATCAGAGGTAACAAGTGATCTAATAGTTCAAGTGAAAGGAAACAGATATTTACTTCACAAGGTAAATTTCTAACTATTTTGTGTGTAATCTGTCAAATTAGAGACAAAATTTATGAATAGAAATTTCAATTCATCAGGAAAATATAATTCTTCGTTGTTCAAGAGTTTGATTGTCTAAGTTTTTCGATAACACAGTTTCCCCTGCTGTCCAAGTGTTTGCGGCTGCAGAGGTTATGTTCCGAAATCCCTAAAACTTTACAGCATCAAATTGTCCAAATCCCTGATTTTCCAGGAGGCGTTGAGGCTTTTGAATTGTGCGCTAAATTCTGCTATGGCATTACGATCACTCTTAGTGCCTACAACATTGTATCGGTTCGATGTGCAGCAGAATACCTTCAAATGACTGAGGATGTTGAGAAGGGAAATCTTGTCTACAAACTCGAAGTGTTCTTCAATTCTTGTGTACTTCACGGGTGGAGGGACTCGATTATAACGTTACAGAGCACGAAAGCCTTCGGTGTATGGGCTGAGGATCTTGGAATAACGAGCAGATGCATTGATGCTATAGCTTCTAAAGTTCTTGCAAACCCCTCAAAGGTGAGTTTGTCACGTGGTTACTCGAGAAGGGGTCGAGATGATATATCATGTAATGGATCAGAGAGCCTGATACATAAACCTACTACAAAAGGCTGGTGGGCTGAAGATATAGCAGAATTAGGCATAGATCTTTATTGGAGAACAATGGTAGCCATCAAATCCGGGGTAAAAGTCCCCGGTAATCTGATTGGTGATGCGTTACGTATTTATGCATCTCATTGGCTACCAAATCTATCGAAATACATGAACATCAAGAAAGAAATAGAATCTGATCACGAGTTGGATTCTACTCAGGCAATAACTTCAAAACATAAGCTGCTATTAGAATCAATTGTTAGCCTATTACCAGCGGAGAAGGGTGCAGTTTCGAGTAGTTTTCTTTTGAAATTATTGAAGGCAGTTAACATAGTAAAAGCTTCTTCCTCTACAAAGATGGAATTGGCAAGAAGAGTTGGAATTCAATTGGAGGATGCCACTGTTAATGATTTGTTGATTCCCTCTTTATCATACACGAGTGACACGATTTATGATGTCGATGTAGTCAGGACGATATTAGAGCAGTTCATGTTACAAGGGCAGAGTCCCCCTACGAGTCCTCCGAGAACCCGAAGGAATTTTGAAAGGCTAAGGTCTCGCTCGGCAGAAAATGCTGACTTCAAGTTTCAAGAGAGCAGGAGATCATCTTCTGCATCACATAGTTCCAAACTCAAGGTAGCAAAGCTCGTCGACAGATATCTTCAAGAAATAGCGCGAGACGCAAATTTGCCTCTATCAAAGTTTCTTGCAATTGCAGAAGCAGTTCCAGACTTCGCAAGGTTCGAACACGATGACCTTTACAGAGCTATTGATACATACCTCAAGGTAAACTTACAACATTTCTCTCAACTTTCTTGAATGACTGAGGGTCTGTTTGGATAACTTCTGCTACTGCTTTTCGTGGAATAACTTCCCGAGGAAGCCACACTAAGTCAGCCTCCTCTACAAAGACAAATCACTTTCAAAAAATTATTCAAATTGCCAAAATTTGTTTTTTAGTCACAGAAGCAACTTTTAACTTTACAAAGCCTTGTCAAATGGCCAAATATGGATTGAACGTATAATGTTTTATTTGCACTTTCTTATCTAAAATTTATCTCGCTTTGAGTATGTACAATAATGTGAAAATCAACGATGTTGGCGCAGGGACATCCCGAACTCAACAAGAGTGAAAGAAAGCGCTTATGTCGAACATTAGACTGCAAAAGGTTATCTGTGGAAGTTTGCATGCATGCTGCACAAAATGAGATGCTCCCTCTGAGGGTAGTAGTGCAAGTTCTTTTCTGTGAGCAAGCACGAGCTGCGACTGCTGGTGGCCACATAACCGATCTTCCTAGCAATATCAAATCACTCTTTTCGGCTCATAACAATCCGGGAAAGCCTACAGCATCATTTAGTACTAATGCAACAACGGCAGCAGAAGAACAATTGAGTGTCTCGGGACTCAAATCACCAAAATCCAAGGTCTCGACCACCCTAAAACCGCAGTCGGGAGAAAACAAGGAATTTGATGAAAATGGAGACGAAGAATCTTCAAAGGCCAATGCTTTGTGTATGCTTCCCAACAGACCTAAAAGTATGTTCAGTAGGCTATGTTCTATTAACAGAAGTTACAGAACTCCAAGTCATTAGAACTGAGAATTTTTTTTTTCCTTATCTAATTCTTGCAAAGCTCTTTGTAATCTTTTAGGATAGACTAATCCTCTGTGAATTATTTGTGTAACCTATGTTAATAAAAACACGGAAAATGGAACTTTTTACACCGAGAGAATTTCTTGGTCGAACCTCTCTTCGTGCAAACTAAATGCGGGAGGAAAAAGTGTACTGTTTAAGACGTAAAATGTCTTGTTGATTATTGAACAATATTATTCTAATAGACGCGGTAAAAGAAGCTAATAAACAAGAAAAAATATAGGAACTTTCATTGTGATATATTGATAAAGCTTGCCTTAAACATTATATCAATCAAAGGGCTCAAATAGGTGGAGCAGAAGATTCATATAAGGTCTTCAATATACAAACTGAACATAATATTTGTAGCAGAATAGTAAACACAATATACATAACATCGGGTCTTAATCATCTAGGGAGTGTTTTGGACACAATATTGAACAGTATAGCAGACGACGTAACATTGTCTAATAGAGTCCAACCCACCTTATGGAACATGCTCAGCCTCCACTGTACTATTTTTCCTGTGCATTTCAGTAGTTGGATTAGCTTGGGATTGTGAATCCCGGAGGGCTGTTGAGTCGATGCTCTTATTTCGTTGGAGGCTTGGAGCGCGATGAAGCCTACAACGGAACGAACCTGCATGAGTGGTGGGAGAGCATAGACAATTGTTCTTTGTGACACTTCCTTGCCTCGCTAGCCCTCCTGTATTCATGGTCGACCCTGATGTTGGGGAGACAACCTCGGCGTACGAGGTAATTTCAACCTTCAAATCTTTGTTGACTGTAGGTTCTGTCTCCATTGCTGTCCTGAAATAGTTAAACATTAGCATTAGGGATTAAGCTCTAAACCCAAACTCTGTGAGCAACATGAACCAAAAAGGAAATCAGAAAACGATAAAATATTTATAATGGTTCTCTCGATGTTTAGCTACATACACTGACCGAGATAGATTTTACTAAAAATCGATAAGAAATTTACAATAGAGATATCACAAGGTACCCTCAGATTCCTTCTTATAGTTAGCAATAAAAAAAATCGCAGTTGAAGATAAACGATAAAAGGCTCCACACAATCCCAAATATAGTTCTCGATCGAGTGGATAATGCAAAGAATTTAGAGTAGTATCCTTCGTGTTTGGCTGCGTTCGGACACAAAACATAGGGACTGACGTGAGATAAAATTGCACATTTTCCGAGAAATAGTATAATCGAAAAAATCTTGGATTGTTACCTTTAGGAGGGGGTCTGCAACTTCTACGAACTACAAGAACTTTTCTGGTAGAATCTGCCTTATCTTTAAATAAAAGATAAGAAAAAGTGATGGTCCCCTCTTTAAATTGAATCAAGACAGAAATTTTGACGAAATTAATCTCAAAATAAAAGTTTTTCTGTTTAAATCACGGGCATGATAATCTACTCCATTAATGTCCCACCAGTATCCATCACTTTTTGTAATATTTCTGGTGATATCCAAAATCAGTAAGAATCTCATTAATCACCATGTTTGACCCTCATTTTTCCAAAAATTCATCTTTTCAAAACTTATTTTCAACCCGTATTCTCCTATAAAATAATATTACACATAATAGAAAAATTTTCTTTACTTTTTAACTCTACAATCTCCAACAAAATACTATTCAAAAATACATTTTTTAATCCAAAAATGAGGTTCAAGGCTTATATTTTGATTTGCTTTTCCAGTTAAATCATGAGAAAAAACAAGGCAATACGCACACTTTTTGAAGGGGTCCCAACTGCTCGTGGAAGACTAGATGATATGAAAGTTGCAATCACCTTTTTCCGGAATTTATAGCCGACACTTGCTATTAGGTAATCTACCCCAAGCAATATTCGTTTGAAGTGCAATGGACCAAATCGAGTCGGCTCAGCCCGTGGACGCACAAGCTCAGCTCGTGCTCATCACGAGCCGAGCACATGCTCGTTTGTAACGAGCTGAGTACGAGCTCGTGGCTTGTGGGTCGAGCTTCGGCTCGCGAGCTTGGATTTTTGTTAAACCCTTATTCTTTATCTGAACTTGGGACTAACTACTTCAATTTCGAGTAGGCGGAGTTAAAAATTGTACACCAACTTGTTCCGTGTACAATTTTTTAAAAAATTATAAAAGTATTATAATTTTTTTTCGTCTTCTCAATCCTTCATGCATATTAATGCTTCCAAAATATCTTCTTTCAGTCGACTCATGATCTCGGACAGAACCCTCTTACCTAGTCATGACAATCGGCCGAGCCTTTAAACCCAATAGCTTTTTGAATTTTTTTTAACTTATAGGTAATCTACCCCAAGCAATATTTGTTTGAAGTCTAACTAGGGGTGGCAATGGACCAAATCGAGTCGGCTCAGCCCGTGGACGCACAAGCTCAGCTCGTGCTCATCACGAGCCGAGCACATGCTCGTTTGTAACGAGCTGAGTAGTGCATCGAGCTCGGCTCGGCCCACGAGCTCGTGGCTTGTGGGCCGAGCTTCGGCTCGCGAGCTTGGATTTTTGTTAAACCCTTATTCTTTATCCGAACTTGGGACTAACTACTTCAATTTCGAGTAGGCGGAGTTAAAAATTGTACACCAACTTTTTCCGTGTACAATTTTTTAAAAAATTATAAAGGTATTATA
>CAIGRP010044241.1:0-12256 GCA_903798385.1 Fraxinus cuspidata
TACAAGATGGTTTAAAATATATTAATGATGAAATTCAACGAATTAGGAATGGACTAATGTATATCACGATTTCACCTAGTAGAGAACAATCATTTGAGAAATTTTGTGCTGAAACTAGGGGACACATACGAAAACATTTATTAGTGACGTAGGGTATAGATGGAACTCCACTTACTTATTATTAAAATCGTGTGAAGGTTTTGAACATTTAATAACTAAATTTTATAACAATAAGCATATTAAAGACGAAGACGATACTATTTTAAATGAGTCTGATTGGAGTTTAGCTTTTAAAACTAAAAATTTTTTGACAAGTTTTTATGATTCTACAAATATTTTTTCTAGTGTTTATTATCCTACTAGTTGTATGGTCCTTGAACGTCTTTATATAATTGTTAGGGCTTTTTATAGATATAAGTTCAATTATATATTCCATAGAATTAAAACTTAGAAAATATTGGGAATACTTGCCTATGTTATTTCCGTTAGCATGCATCATGGACCCAGATATAATTTATCGGGTACTAAATTTGTAATTGATCAAATTTCAAGAGCTTTAACTTTTAATGTAACTATTACTTATAGAAATTTGAAACAAACTTTATATGAAATGTATGAATTATATGCTCAACGAATTGGTTCACATATTAATCGGGTACCCTCCGACTCTACATCTACTCCTCCCACTGATATAACAGATGACGATGTTGAAGTTTTAAATTTATTCGAAAGCATTAATTCATATAGATATGATTTAACTGCATCTGCATATGGTTCCTCTAGTATTAGTAGTAGTTTGTCTTCCACTGCATGTACTTAAACATCGAGCGCAAGTTCAAGTCCATTGCCTGCTGAATTAATTGATTAATTTAATCATAATCTGCATAGTAACAAAACAATTAAGAAAAGTTCAGAAAAACTAATTGAATTCTGGCGAAGGTATGAACGCCGATGGTCAGTGGTTTCTGCAATGGCAAATGATCTATTAATACATCTTGTTAGTAATGTAGCTTCAAAGTCTGTTTTTAGTGCAGATAAGAGGGTTTATCTTTTTTATTATTATTATTTTAAAAAAGAAAAATATTTTAGAAAATATATATTTTAAAAAATATTTAGAAAATGTATTATTATTTTTTAAAAAGTTTAGAAAATGTATAGTAAAAAAAATATCCAAGCCGCGAGCTAAAGCTCGGCTCGGCCCATGAGCGCTCATGGGCCAAGACGAGCTCGGGTTTTTGTAACGGACTCGTTACAAAGCGAGCTCAGCTTGTGACGAGCTCGTGGGTATATGGGCCAAGCCTACTAACGACGACGATCGTGTGGGATCGAGAGTGTTTGTGACCAATATATAATATGTGATAAAAAAATGTGATTGTGACTCATTATTTATTAAGTTGTAACCGAAAAATAAATTGTGATCAATTAATTTGATAATTTGTGATCGTTAAATAAGTTGTGATTTATAAAATTTATAATTTGTGACCGATAAATGAATTTTGACCTATAAACTTTTTAAATTTTGTGACCTATGAATAAATTGTGAGTTATAAAATTTTTGATTTGTGACCGAAAAATAAATTATGACTTATAAAATTTTTGAATTATGAACGAGAAAAAATTATAACCAATTAATTCGATAATTTGTGATCAAATTATATGAAATCGTGATATTAATATATTTAATTGATAAACTATATTTTTAATTAATTATTTTATAAATAAAATTTAATAATATCTGATTTTTGAATATTTAGACCTTGTTTCTTAGTTTCAAAATGACACATAGTTAAATTCTTAGATATGAAATTTTTCCATAAATTATTTTGCATGTAAACTAATTTTTTTTTTCTTATTTTTTAACCATACATTTTTTTTAAAAAAAAATCACTATTCAAAATAATATTTTATAAAAAAAAAAAATGACCGCCAAACAAGGCGCTTGGTCAAGTTTACACCTTTTAAATGAATAACATGACAAATACCCTATTATTTTAAGAAAATTAGAAAGATACCTTTTTGTAGAATTTTTTGAAAAATATTCTAGAAGATCCATTTGTCCAAATGCTAATCTTGTTTTGACTTGAGAACGGTTGATGGGAAGAGTCCAGACGTTGAATAAAACTTTATTGTTTATAATTAATCATTTTATTTAATTACGTGACTTACAAGTATTATGTATTTATTCATCACACATTTTTATCTATATATAACATAAACAGATTATAAACAACTCCTAAATATGCTTTTAAATTGATCGACATATTAAACCAGCAAAAATGTAAATAAACGAAAAAATTAGAAAAAAGCCAATGAAAAAAATGAAATTAAAAAAAAATTCTCTCCTTCCACAACCACCACTTCCCTCCCGTACGCTGATGTCACCAACACCCTCCATAGATTTTCGTCCTTCACTAACTGGGTGAGGTTGCAAAAAGGAAGTATAAGACCAACTTGACAAAGTCTCTGCAACAGTTGGTTATAAGTCAAATTACCATCAGCTCCATACTCTTTTCCTTTCGAAAAAAGAGCAACATTTTCGCAATTTTCCAACCCAATGTTTCTGTCTTAGTTGTAGCGTATTGACTGTACAAAATCCCGTAAGTGCACGATTTCTTAAACAAATAATAGAGTTGTGAATAACATATCATTTCTACAAAGACTCTATACTTAATCTAGGATAAATTAATATTAACTCTTGTCGAATAACTAATTTTGTTTAAAGAATTTATACTAATTAACTAATTCAATCAACTATTTTAATGAGAAAATTATGAAAACTTTTATAAATTTAGATGGGATGAATATTAAGATTTCGATCCCCCTTATTACTCCATTTTAATACAATTTAATACCAAGGCAATATGTATGCGTTATTATGGATTAATGCTCATAAGTTAATAATAATCCCGAATAAAATTAAATTTATTTTATTACGTAACCTTCCTATATGTCTATGAAAATTGTGAACATGAAATCATGCATTAAAAATACTAGAACATTTATTGAAAATCATGCAAAGTATGGAGCCATATCTCTATCTCCTATAAGATCTCACCATGGTTGTTATGTGCAATATATCATATTGTCTCTCTCCATAACAATAAAACTCTAAAATCAATCCAATTAGTGATCAAGTAATTATAAAATATTTAAACAAAATAACAATCATCCTAGAAATCATAAGTATTATGCGTCAAAATATTGAAATTATATTAAAAAATTCATAACAAGAATTCATCTAAATTTTAATAACTGAAAATCTAATATTGCAAAATTACAAGAAATCTTGTTTAATTTGTAGGACATCGCCCTGATTATTAATAAATTGAGAAGAATAAGATGAATCTTGAAATCTTAAATCTCTTCAATAATTTTTTGATAAATTTTCAGTTGCACCTCATCTTCTTTCCCAAAAAAACCAAGATTAAATCTTTGAATGAATTCTTGCAATTGTCTCTTGATTCTTCCAAAAGAATGATGAATTGACCTCTCTTTGATGTAAGAATGTGTTTAATATGATACGAGAAGTGTCCCCTAATGTATGAGAATGTTTTTGTATTTATAAGTCTAGGAATTTAAGTCAAAATCACGTCCAAAGTGATAAACCAAAAGAGTTTTGGTTAAAAAAGAAAAATTGCACGTCAAGTCCCATGCTAGGCTATGCACGCACAACTGCTAAGAAGTCGCACATGTCTCTCGCTTCTTCCACTCAGGTTCCACCCAATGAAGGCTCGCGTGCACGCCGTCAAGGCTGGCACTCATGTCTTCATAACTTTTAACTTTGTGAGTTTTGATCCCCGAGTTTGTTACTTGATTCATTTAAGTTATTTTCTCGTTAAATTTTCATCCTTCTAACAAACAAAATATACAAGAAACTAGGTCATAATTAACTATAAGAACTTTTAAATATTTAGATAAGTGTATAATTTATAATTATCAAACACCACCAAACTTTTTATGCCAACTATGCATTTTTTATTATTGTCAAATCTCTTATAAATAGCTCAAAACTTAAACCTAGAACTGCCCCCATCCCATCTTGACTTTAACGACCCCTTAGTTTCTTCCCCCTCCTTTTGACTCATTCCGCAGCACCGAAAACAAGGCGTGCAAGGGACAAAAACTTAATAATAAAAAGTCAATCTCTCCACTTTTTCCTGTTTTCAATCTCAATTGCTTCGCCCAAATTGAAACGAAATTATATACGAAGTTTGGGTGAGGTTTGTTATCTCATGGATCGCATCTAAATGATATGAGTCCCAATCAGCATCATATTTGATGTTCTTATCAAGAAATGTCCCAGGCTGATGTCTTCTACAGGTAGATTTATATTCCAATTTCTGCATTTTTTTATCCGTTTGATTTTTTGTGGTTACTGCTTCTAATTTTTTATTTCATGGGTTATTTGGGCATTTCATTTTTTTATTATTATTATTTTATGTTTTTTGAAATTAAACAATTTTGAAACTTATTTTTTTAAATTATTATACATGTACATGGTATTTATTGAATTGATGGTTTTTTGTTAATCAACGTGATCTTTTCCTTGAGTTGTAGTTGCTTTTCAATATGTGAAGGGCTCCAGTTACCGTTGATTCGTCGGGTTCTTATAAATCGAATTAGCAACCCACTTTTAATTAATATCTTTAACTATGTTAACTCGAAAATCGGATTCTATGGAAGCATCCGATTCAAAATCTTAAGGATAACCATAGAAGACCCTAAATTCTTAA
This sequence comes from Fraxinus cuspidata, assembly GCA_903798385.1. Lineage (NCBI taxonomy): Eukaryota > Viridiplantae > Streptophyta > Magnoliopsida > Lamiales > Oleaceae > Fraxinus > Fraxinus cuspidata. The sequence goes on from CAIGRP010044241.1 coordinate 4,734, forward strand.
CTTTGGGAAATTTCTTGTAATATTTCAAGAGAAACTGCTTAAACTATGTCAGTAAGTGGTTATTTGCAAAATATAAACGTGCTAGAAAAGTGTCGATCAGCTCTTGCACAATGGAAAATATGTTCATTTAAGTCTGGAAGGCTATTCATTCAATTCATTACCCTTCTTAGTAAGACATGCATAGGAAGGAATCCAATAATATTTGGTGGATAATAGTCTTTCTTTCTCATTTATGTGCAAAAATATTTAGAAAGGTAGTGTTCTAGTCAGTTGAATTGGTAATCTATAGGTGGATAATTCCTTTGATGGTTATGAAGTTAGAACGAACTTAATAATTAGGTCTTGAAAGCGTCCTTGTAGAAAGTAGAATCTTATGATTTTTCGGTCTATGTAGGACCTGAGTTCATGAGTGACCAGATCAATATTTTCTTTTGCTTGCATACTTCAGTAGGCTTAAACCTCGTGAAAAAATAATTTGCATACTCGGAAACTATCTTCTGAACCCTACCAAATTTCCTAACGACTTTTAATCCTTCTTGACAGCATTCTCCATCCATCCCCACCCCCACCCATAAAAAGATGCAATGAAAATAAATTAAAGAATGAAGAATTCTGGAATAAGCGCAAAAATTTAAGACACGTTATTCTCTTAAAACACATATTACCTTCATTAACGTTTTGCTCATTGACCTATTTAAGAAATGCTGTAGTAATTAGGAACTTTTTTTCCCATTTTCTCTTTCACGTGATTAGTTCATCGTATTATCTGAGTGTTCTATGCTTGTATGTAACTTCTGTTGAACTAACTTCATTTTTTCTCATTCATTGCAGCTGTGGGTCTTGTGGATATCCTCTCAACTTAGCATCTTCCAATCGTGCAACTTCTAGCATTGGATCCAAATATAGCAAATCTATTAAGAGAGGATACATCTCCTTTCTCTCCATTGATCTCAGCCGATTTACACAAGTTGATGAAGTAAACTGTCTTCCTATACCTTGGGGCCACTGCGGTTCGAAATCTAAACTCCTTTGCCGCAAGTGTGGAGTTCTCGTAGGCTTTGGTTATGGAGACTCAACTGCTTTTTGTGGTTTCGATTCTCCTACCTCATCTAGCTCATCCTATAAGAAGATCATGATAAAGATTCGAGCCTTACAACCTTCCGAAGACTGTGAAAATGGAGCGTGATTCAATAGATCATCCTTCCTACATTACCCAACTTCCCGATGATTGCTTATACTTCATTTTTCAAAGGCTTGACTCTAATTTGGACCGAGAATCATTTGGCTTAACTTGCCGTCGTTGGCTTCATATTCAAAATTCAAGCCGTCGGTCTTTACAGTTTCAATGCGCATTTACCCAACTAAGCATTGCCTCTCTATCTCAGCCTTCTACCGAAATTACCCCATTTCATCTACATAGGTTGTTGAACCGTTTCCAACAACTACAGTCATTGTCCTTGTCTGGATGCATCGATCTCTCGGACTCAGGGTTATCTCTTTTGGCACGTTATGGCTCAAATTTGCAAAGTCTGCATCTAGATTGTTGTTTTGGGATCACCGATCACGGACTATTCTTTGTTGCAAGTGGTTGTACTTCACTGACAATTCTAAGTCTTTATAGGTGTAACGTTACTGATATTGGATTGGAGACTTTGTCAAAATCTTGTTTTGGTCTAAAAGATGTGAATCTTTCGTATTGTGGGCTTATCTCCGATCATGGTATGAGAGCTCTTTCTCAAAAATGCACTCAGCTCAGGGCTGTCAATATATCACATTGCAAAAGTGTCAATGGCATTGGCTTTCTAGGATGTCCTCAGACTCTGACTTATTTAGAAGCGGAATCGTGTAAGCTTGAGCCCGAAGGAATAATGGGTATTGTCAGTGGAGGTGGACTCGAGTACTTGAGTGTGTCTAACCTAATCTGGTGCATTCAAGGAAATGGGTTGTTATCAATTGGTGCTGGATTTTCTGCCAATCTTAGAGTGCTCAATTTTCGGTTATGTAGAAATACTGGAGATGAGACCATTGTGGCAATTTCGAAGGGGTGTCCATTGCTTGAGGAGTGGAACTTGGCATTATGTCATGAAATTCGGGTGGCCGGTTGGGAATCTATTGGTTTAAACTGTCAAAACTTAAAAAGGCTTCATGTGAATCGTTGTCGGAATCTATGTGATCGAGGATTGCAAGCTTTGAGGGATGGCTGCAAACGACTCAAAATTTTGTACTTCACTCGGTGTCATCTGGTCAGTTCAACCGCCATAGAGATTTTCAAATGCTTAAGATGTGATGTGAAGATCATTGAAGAAGAAATAATGTGTATTGCACCCGATTGGGCATTTCGATTATAGTGTGTGGAAGAAATTTATTTTATAACACTAATATATATCTTCTCAATGAACAAACATTTGACTTATTTCTTGTTTAATAGTGTATGATACTATCTAGTTCAGCATATTAAACGTATCATTATGTAAATTGTTGAACATGATCTCAACACGGAAAATTTTGCATATTCGTTATTGATCAGTGTTCTTCGACGGTTCTTATTCGTCAATTAAATGTTCCATTAATGTTTGGTAATTTGCAATTCAATGTTCAACTTATGTTAGTTCATTTATTTATACACAATTGTAGTTAATACATTAACTAAAAGCAAACATAAAGCTAGAGCTTGTTTGGCAGCTAGAAAGTATAAATACGTTTTATTAGTTAAAAAAGTAATTTTAAAAATTATGTTTGACAAAATAGACAACTTAAAAGTAAGTTAAAATATTTAATGCAAAGCCAAGCTCTAATTTTATAAAAAGTTAAGGACCCATTCACGCAAGTTTAATATGTTAAGGACCTCGACTACAATTTACAACCAAGATGTCTGAAACCTTTAATTTACAAACTGATCCAAGCTAAATTATTTTCAAGAAAAGTCTAATCCTTGAAGGCCTCTTTTTCAATAAAACACAGAAAGCTGCTTATAATTTATAAATTTGGAAACCGAATCCATACCTCCATGTTCCGTACAGATTTTCTCGACCTCGTGTTTATCCAATCTCTGTAATAACTATATAAATCTATCCATTCCTGTGTTAATTTGTCCGTTCCAGCTGTTTTCTGTGCAAATTCCCAACAAATATTTATTAATTCGATTAATTTTACTGAAATTTCCATATAAAGAATCGATTTGTAGAAAATTTCAGAATTTCGGAGTAGATTTTTGATGGCTGCTAGTGCGAATCCTTCAGCGGGTCATAGCAACGGTAATAATGATAATAATAGCCACAGTAACGGCGGCGGGCAGGAGAATGCAAATGGTGGCGCTACAAGTAGTAACGGCGGGCAGGAGAATTCGATGGTGAGATCTACCCAGGCTGCCCTTCGCCACAACCCCGGCTTGTCGGTTGACTGGTCCGCCGAAGAACAGTCTACCCTTGAAAATTTACTCACAAAGTTAGCTCCCGATTCGCTCTCTCATTCTTCTTGATTCTGGATATTTGTATGTAATTACTATGTCTACATGCAAACATGTTTATTACTTTTTTAGGTGCGAGCCATTTCTAATTTTTTTGCTATCATTGCAAGCTCGCCTCAAATTATGGCTAGTTTTATCTAAACACTTTTGTGCTGAATTTGGGTCCTTGGATGTTCTACTGTAGATATTGAATCAACTTTAGGACTGTATAAAGATGATGATTTTGGGTGGATATTTAGCTAAACTGTTGATTATTTACCACCTGTGGGCATAAAGAAATTTGGAATTCGACCTCGGCATCCCTTTCTAGGATAATTTATGAAATGGAACCACAGTTATCCAGTCTAGCTTGAAGTACAATTCAGGTCCACGGGATTGGGATCCTCCAGTATTCAAAGACTGATGATCTGTGGTGGGTATACCCACCGATTGGGTTTTGGTTAATTTGTGTAAAATAGGAAATTAAAAGGCCTGGATTTTTGTGTTATGGTTTATGTGATGGACTACTAAGCAATAATAACACAAAACTTGGAAAATCGAAAGCAATGAGCTACGTCTACCATTATACTACAAATAACTAATCGAAGGTAAAATACATGTTCTATGGAAACTCATGCCTCTGCATTATATCATCTCTAAGCCCAAAATGACTTTCCTTACTATCCTTTATACAGATAAGGAATATTAGGCAACACAGTACACGAGCAAACTACCCCTCATAACCCCAGGATAAGTAAAAAATATAATTAGCATTCACACATCCAACATTTTGAAGTGATTTCAATTGTATATCACTACTATGGAGACAATAAAGATTCTAGACTTGCACATAATGAGTACATATCGACAACTGTGACATAATTGTTCTTTCTCCACATACTTCACATATCGACAACTGTGACATAATTGTTCTTTCTCCACATACTTCATAGTACATGAATGCTTTGAGGTTTAGCTTGAAATGCTCCCATATTCAACTATCAATTTATCAATAGTCAATCTATTAATTCTCATGTCCCATCAATTTTGAAAAGAAACGTTCTTTGTCAGACCAAGGCAAAATGTTGAAATTCACATCAGTATTTATCTATTTGACATATTTACTGCCAATTTAGATAGAATATTTTACTCCAAAATGTTTCCATCTAGCTGGTTCTATGTTCTTGTGGATAAGGCATGGATGTTGCACACCGATCTGATACCTTAATGCACCCTTTTGCAGATATGCCTCAGATTCCACCATTGTTCGGTATGCTAAAATTGCTCAGGCGTTAAAAGATAAGACAGTTCGAGATGTCGCATTACGTTGTAGATGGATGACTGTAAGCTCTTATCTTGTCATTTTCCTTCTCATTTGAGTATTTACTATTATTTGCTTTTCAACGTAGCCGGATGGAATTGCTTTTGCATCTAAGCTTTTTAAATCAAAATTAAACAGGAAACATTGATCAGTATTGACGAACAATAGCAGAAGTATTCTATGTCTGGGGCTAATTTCTATGCCTGGCCAGACTTTGTACTTCAGAATTGAGAAAAATGTGAAAGGAAAAAAATACTATGCAAATGTATATAAATGCGCTTGCACATCCACAAGGTTTTTGGATGTGATTAGATTGTAAAGCTTGGTAGTTGGGTATTTTTTGTCATAGAATGAAGTTCATTTTTTTATAAGATACTTGAACTTATTAATTGTAGAAGCATAATTACAATTGTTAATGGCATGATGAATGCTAAAGCTTCAATTAAATAAAAATGAAGTCAAGAATACAATGTACATTTCTAGTAATCATTAAAGATAAAGTAATATCCTTAAACTCATTGCCTGTTGGAAACCGTTAGAATTGGAAAATTAGAATAAGAAATTAAGAAAATATTCCCTTCTAGCTTATATCCTAGTCTAGATATCAATAAATATTTTTCCCTTTAATAATATGATCTTTTCTTTTTCATTTTCCTTCTATAGGTAGGATTAATCTTGTATAAGTAACCCTTTAATTTGAAGAATAATACATGTTATTTAGCCTAAATTTCAAGTTGGTATCAGAACTTTTGGTTGTCATAACATCTCTAAAACATTAGCTGAATCCTCCTGCGACCCTTTACCTCTGAATCGTTCCTGTGACACTCGACCTCTAAATCGCTCAAAAATAAGGTTTCAAATTACAAATCCTAGAACCACATCAAAACCCCAACTAATACTAGCAGTGACCACATCAAGGGTGAAGAAGAACTACTTTGCTGATATAATATTTTCCCCTTATATTTGTCCCTGCACTTCCATATTTGTTCAATTTGATCCCTGAACTTTATGAAAAGTTAGATTCAGTCCCGTAACTTCTGGATGGTTTCAGAATCTTGCATGTTAGTCTTTAAACTTTCTGAAGACGAGAGGGTTTTTCATTAAAACCAATAAAAGATGTGTAAAAAAGACTTGTGCCAAGACAAAATAAAAAATAAAAAAATAAAAAAAAAATTTGTCTCGTTCTTGTTGAAATGCTTCTTGATCCCTCTCCACCTGGTTTGTATAGATCAGTTAACCAAGTCTTTCTTCAGTGGGATTCAATGTGATTCTTGACCAACTTCCATTTCTTTATTGTTTCCTCTTCGTTTGATAGTTCTAATTTCAAAGAAGAGCAAACGTTGCATGAACGTTAAGAGAGACTGTACATACATGACCTTCATTTCTTTGTTTAACTAATGCTGATAACTGTAGATAGTTGTAACATTGAAAATTTTCGTAAATTGCTGTAGTTTTAACAGTGGTGATGACCTCAAACTCGAGTAAAGAATTCAAGGCTAGTGTGAGACTGTACCCAGAAAAAGGAAATCTTTTGTAATTTCAAGTTTATGATGCCAGAGTCAATTTAAATATTTGATTTTCACTCGTTGAAGAGGGTTAATGTATTACCATAGGCTGCTTTTTATGGACTTTTTTATGGACTGTGTATTTTGCATTCTTGAAAAAAGTGGAAGGACAAATGATCGGAGAATGAAATGGAAGCAGAGTTCTTCATGCTCATTAATAAATGAAATTTGCTCAGTGGTGTATCATAAAAGCAAGAGTGAAGTTAGCAGTGACTCTAATTCCTATCCCTTTTATAATTTTCAGCTGATTACATCAATTATGACTTAAACATTCTACTATTTTGCAGAAAAAGGAAAATGGCAAGCGAAGGAAAGATGATCACAATTCATCGAGGAAAAATAAAGATAAAAAGGTACTTAAACATGGTGCATGTTATTATCTGTTCCCTGCCAGCCATGTGAATATTTAAGGACGAGTCACCTCTCTTACTCTTAACATGTGCTGTTAGTATCTAGATAAAACTTCAAATGACTCCTTTTAATGCACGAAATTTTATAATATATTGAATAATAATTGATTGTTCTTGAAAAGTGTACAATACCCCGTAGGCAAAATTATTTCTTAATCCTATTAATAAAAGGAAACTAAAATAAGGAAACTAATAAAATCCTAATTTAATTAAAAATCATNATCTCTCCCACTTGAAAAAAACTCGTTCTCGAGTTTTGTTGAAGAAAATAATCATTGATAACTTGTGTGTTTTCGAACTTGGCCGGGACTCGAGGAATTCTCCAGCCACATGTTGCTGTGTTCTATGTTTGTTAAAATAACCAAAATTTATTGCAGTTAAGGTCTACAAATTCTTGTCAACTTGCTTTCAATGGGCTCGCGATTCCTTTCAAAACTTAGCACAGTCAAAATCCGCGTGATGTTGTGAAGAATTTCGTCGATCCTCTCGATTCGTTGTTCGAGTTTGTCGAGCATCCGTTCGTCGTCGACGGTTCGACTGCCACCAAGACCATCGTCGGCCATCAAATTGAGGCAATGTCCTTGCTCTGATACCAATTTTGGTGCGGAAGCGTGTATGAAATTCTTATAATAAGAATTATGTAATAAATAAGAACAATATTTGAACAAACATGTCTTGTATATATTGAATAATAATTGATTGTTGTTGAAAAAATGTACAATGCCTTTGTAATTATAGGCAAAGCTATTCTCTAGTCTTATTAATACAAGGAAACTAAATTC
>CAIGRP010044252.1:0-43895 GCA_903798385.1 Fraxinus cuspidata
TTTTTTTTTTTTTTAATTAAAATAAAATAAAAAAAATGTCAAAAAAAAAAAAAAAAAAAAGAATTACTTGAAACACTTGCACCAGATGTTGTAGTTCACATTTAAAGAATTTTAAGTGAAAAATGTGGAACCGGACAAGGACAAAAAGGAAGTTACTGAACTTTAGGGTACGAAAATATAGAAAACTTTTTTAATGGTTCTTGTTGTCATTTATAGAGTTTTAAGTGCACTGAAAGGGGCCCTTGTTTCAAAAATAAAAAAAATGTGGAACTGGAATTTATTGACATTTATGGAACAGTCCCATTCCAACTGGTGCAGGATTGGGTGGGAGAGATTCTAAACATTACATGCCACGCCTAATGCGACTGGGTTTTGTGAGCCAAGATTGGCTCAATGGCATGGCATAAAGGAAGGGGGAATGGGATAAGTGTTATTGGCACTTGATGGCGATAAAGAAGATTTTATTCGGCTTCCTTACATGAGGGCTGCAAACAACTTCCCTCACATAGTTTTCGAGGAAAATTAATATTGTGAATATTTCAATTTGGTTCATGTGATGAAATTGAGGGGCTTGTTTGATGTTTGAGATTGAGCAAGCTTGTTAGCCTAGAAATTGATTGCATTGAGCTTGCCATTCATTGGTTATTAGTGGCATCCCAAAAACGTCTTGATCGAAATATGGCCAATATCTCTAACATCGTGTGACGCTCATCAATAACGCTCCAGTAGTCGCTGAACATGATATATAATTTGGAATAAATCTTTCGAATCAAATTGTAGAAAGACTCCAATCCATCTTGAAAATTATAGCTTATCAACATTTTTACATTTTCTTGCTATTTCATCTTTCAAAACAAGTGTATAACATAAGATTTTCAAAGAAACAATAGAAAAGTAGAAGCATCTACTAATTTTATCTCTTTTAACTAAATATTCATCTGAAAGCCACCAATATTGGGGTTTTACTCACAGAAGATTCAAATCTGTCAAAAAGTCATCATTTGTAAACATGGCAGCATAACCTGATGAGAATGCATAATTCTATTATAGGAACAATCAAGCATAGGAAATCAATACGCTGTGGATGTCTATTATGTCATAAAAAATGTTGCAAAAATGTGCAAGGAAAGTGCAACAACTGTGCATGAGCATGTGAAAGAAGAGCAATGTGTGTCGTGTTGTGGATGTTTTCGAGTCTTGAGCTATCATGTACAGGAAAATTTATTGTTGTCTTCCATACATGTTTAATTTGTAAAAGTAAATTAAACATCTTGTGCATTTGCCAGCACACGTAATTTTAACATTTTGCGCATTTTTTTTTTTTGTGCTGAGATAAAGAGTTCAACTGTAATTTATTGCTTCCCAATTACTGTCTGTATAAATGCAGCAGAAACCCACAACAGATTGCTGCCGTTCCTGAAAAACCCACCCTTGTTTGTCTCTACACACACCAAAACCTTCGAGAAACTAGACAGGACAAGCCATACCAGGCAAAACTCCTTCCCCCCAAGATTAAACTAGCAAAATGCATGTTCAGAATATTGTTGATTAAATATCCTTCAATCAAATTGGAGGCCTTTGTACTCGTGTTTTCATGAGAAGGTCACCATCTGTTTAAAATCAGTATTATTCTGATCAAAGCATGGTGCTATTAAGAAAGTTGTTGGTCCTCATCATGGCTTGATCTCTGCATATGGTTTGGAGACGAACGTGATTCTGATGATATTTTATAGTTGGTCGGAGAAATAAGTAAATTAGATTGGAAATGTTTAATGGTTTATATGAAGTATATTTTGAGGATAAAAATAGTAGAGAGTATTTTAAATTGGACATAATAATTGAAGGAGGAAAATTTAATTTATTGAAAAATAGAATTTTGCAATGGTACGAGACTTTTACAGTGATAATGCTTTAAAACTTCTCAACACAACAATTGAAGTGCCAACCCCTATTTATAATATACAAAAGTTGGTGGTCTGCCTCTAGAAAATTCTTATTTTTTCATTATTTTATTTTACTTGGTCCTTAAGGAATTCTAGAATTTTATGATATTTTCATTATTTTATATTTTAATTTTGCTTGCTTCCCCAAGAATATCTAATGAATTCTAGATAATTATTTAACCCCTAAACTTTTCTTGTTTCCCAAATTAATTTAGAGAATTCTAGAAATATGCGACAATGCTTATAGATTCAAGGCATCCCTGTGCATGAGATATTCATCTTCACCAATAGCATCACAATGTGCACTTCTTCTGTGAATTCTGCTTCTTTCAGATGAAGGATGGGATTTTGATCTAGATGAAGATTTAGTAAATTTATCCTTCCAACCATCCCTGCTGCTGATACCAGAAGGCCCATCCCACATAGCAGTTCCATTGTTTCTAGCAAGTCGATTATGTTCTCCATCAAGATCCACCTTAGCATTCACATTCTCAAGTTTTGTTTCTCTACCAGGTATGGCAAGCATTTCACCCAGTGTGTTAGCCTTAGCAACCATTTCCATGTCTTGGCATTTGTGACTCGTCTTCCACCTTCAGAAAGACTCCTCTTTGCCTCCCTACTGATGGATGAGGACTTGAATTGAGCATCTGTCGTTTCTTCCACTCCACATTAAATATTCCTTTAGCAGTTCAAATTTCTGCTTTAAGCAAATATTATTGGGAAAACTACTATAGATAGTAGCGGTAAGAAAACGAAAATCGTTGCCCAAACGAATGGACTTCTTGTGTTTAACACAGTTATGGCACGTGAGATGCACTTGACATTCATATGAGATAAAGCTTTAGGATATTTTTTATGCAAGTGCATGACATGACTGTGCAATCTTTCATACCAGAGATGTTTGCTCTATATACATATAACAGTTGCTATTCAGACAGGTCCTGATGTGAGCATAGAAGGTGTGCATATGTGCCACTGTCCTTTCCTAAAGATCAGGCATTAATATATGACATGGGTGTACGAAAGTAGTACATGGACAAATGAGGTGATGTCTACTGTCAAAAACAATATAAATAACTTTCTAGTGGAGTAAATGAGAACAACTACACGCGTCTACCCGCCGGATTCATTTCCATCATTAACTGTGGATATTCATCAGGGATTGGTGTTCCGGGACCAACACAAACTTGATTCAGAGGGGAGTAGCTACAAACATCTTGGAAGACATGATGTTTGTGGTTTGTTTTTCTGTTTGGGTAACTCTATTAAGCGCAACTGTGGATGGAGAACAGGAATTCATTATGAAAAACTACTTAGTGCGCCATCGGATAATTACCGGGCTACAACAAAGAAAGCAAGCCTGTCTTCCTGGACAAGGAAGTTATTGACCTTAAGGTTACGGTCCCATTCAAACTGGTGCAGGATTGCATTGGAGACATTGATTTGCTTGCCTTGGTAGAGAAAATCTTGAGGTTATGTCATTAATGCTAATACCATTAGATATTCATCTTCACCAGTAGCATCTGTGAATTCAGCCATTTTCAGATGGAGGAGGGGATTTTGATCTAGATGAAGATTTAATAAGTTTATCCTTCCAACTATCCCTGCTGCTGATACCAGAAGGCCCATCCCACATAGCAGTTCCATTGTTTCTAGCAAGTCGATTATGTTCTCTATCAAGATCCACCTTAGCATTCACATTCTCAAGTTTTGTTTCTCTGCCAGGTATGGCAAGCATTTCACCCAGTGTGCTAGCCTTAGCAACCATTTCCATGTCTTGATATTTGTCACTTGTCTTCCACCTCTCAGACAGTCTCTTCTTTGCCTCCCTACTGAAAGATGATGATTGAGTTAAGCATCTTTCATTTCTCCCACTCTATATTTAATAGTCCTATAGCAGTTCAAATTTCTGGACTCTTTATTCAAATATTATTGGAAAAACTACTATAGATAGTGGCAGCAAGAAAACGTGCTTGCCCAAAAGGAATGGACTTCTTGTGTTTAACACGGTCGTTGCACGTGAGATGAACGAAACATTCACATGAGATAAAGCTTTCAAATACTTTTTTATGAAAGTGCATGACATGACTGTGTAATCTTTCATACCTGAGATGTTTGCTCTATATACATATAACAGTTGCTATTCTGACATGTCCTCATCTGAGCATAGAAGTCGTGCATATGTGCCACTGTCCTTACCTAAAAATCAGGCATTAATATAGGACATGGGTGTACGAAAGTAGTACGCGAACGAATGAGGAGATGTCTACCGTCAAAAACATTTTAAATAACTTTCTAGTGGAGCAAATGAGAGCAACTCCACGCGTCTACCCACTGGATGCATTTTCATCATTAACTTAGGATATTCATCAGGGGTTACCAACATTTGATCGGCCACGAGAAGTCATCTGGTTGACCAATAGATAGCTGCTATATGAAGACAGAATCACAAGCGCATTTTTTTTCCTCTCCAATTTGGTCATGAGATCATTATTTTTATTTGTGAAATTTCCTAAAATGTGAATCCCCAAAGCGTCCAGCTCACATTGAGAACCAGTCAACCTTAAAATAGATACCAAATGTATGTATCTACATTGTATTTAATATTCACATATATCCATTCTTCCACATTGAGATACCCCATCCAATCCACCTTCCACGTGTCACTGTTGGTTCCCACCTTTAGCTGCCATGTGGTTCTTCTTCTCCCTCGCTCCACACACACACACACACACAAACAGCACAAAGTCACAGGTACGTGCATACACACATGCTGTTAGAATTAGGGTGTCTATTTGGAAAACTACTTGGAAATTCTATTCGAAATCTAGTTTCAATTTGAAGTCTACTTAGGAATTTAAGTTGGAATTCAATTTGAGAGTTGATATTAGTCTTGAATAGTCATGAAGGAGTCCAAGACGGATTAGAAAAAGATTACGTGAGACGGCTGCTCGCTGCACGTCTGGAGACGCTTGAGCGCTCTCAACAGAACCCTGGTGCTCACTAGGCGCCAGACTACTGCTTTGAGTGGCGGTGATATCCTGGCAGATTTTAAATTCCGTTTTTTAAACAGTTTTTGACTCTTATTTCATACTTAATTTTCCATTATTGGTTTTACCCATTGTATTGGGTTTCACCTTATATTAGAATTTTCATTCAATTATATTCTCCTAGTATGTAATGGATTTTAGTATTATATATGTGTAATGTACAAAACATATTTACCAATGCTTACATTCTACACAATAATTTGTAATCTTCATGATATTAATAAATTCTCCTTTTTGCCTGTGGTTATTTTTATCACATAAATCTTATGTTCTGGTTTAATTTTCATAGTCATATTATACTCATTCATATATTTACAAACAAGTGGTATAAGTTCGGTACATAATTCTTAACACGTAAGTATACCTTGCATTTAAAGCTCCAACTAAACAAACAAGGCCAAGTCTAAATCTTGCATTTGAGCCTCTACTTTCTTTCATCTCTCTCTCTATAGATACAGAAGAATATGAACAATTTTATCAAGAAATCGCTCGGAATGAATGGACAAATGGGTATCTGGAGTCAATTTTGCATGGAGGGATAGCAGCCATAGAAGAGAATAAGCCGGAACCAGTGAACGTGAGGGAAATGGGCCATTTCAATCCCATAAAGTACCTTGTAGAGAAAATGGAAGCAGGATTGGATAAATCTAATTTTCACAGGACATGGATGAAGGTGGTGGGCACAAGGAACACCAGAGAGAGAAGTTCTAGGCTCGAGAACGTGTGTTGGGGCATTTAGCATATAGTCATTCTCCCTCCCCTTTTTCTCCCATGACTAAAGATAATCTAGCAAATAAATTCAAAACTTTTAATAGTACATGTGTATCATCCAAGGAAATTGAAGAAATATTTCTAAGATATGTAGTTTCTTAATTTTATTTTAAAATCTAAAACATCAGATCATCATATTTTACAATTCAACTGATTATACTGCAGTTATAGTCTCACAACAGCCTATATGAGAAATACCCAGACAAAATTCCTGTAGTTCCTATAAGGATATAACATTAAAATGTCACGGCATTATCATTCGGAACATTTCTACCTACAGCGTACAATAAACGTGCCAGTAACTAATCATATTAAAAGAAAATGCTGATTTAATAATTGAATCAAGATCCCATGCATAAAATGAACTTTATAAAATTTCAGTTTCAGATTGAGCTATTGAATTCAGCGTTGATACGACTTGATAGCACCTTCAACAGGATGCAAGATACAGCTAGGACTAGATAAATCAAGATATAAAGAGCTTAATGGAATATTCATCTTCTTCTTTACATTTGAATTTGTTGACAAAATTGTCTTTTTGTCTATGAAAACCATTTGAATGGACCAATTAAACGTCGAGGACCCAAAATGTAAAAGTCAAGTGGCATTGATCCCAAATATTGGTTACCAAAGATGCAATTTACCATAGGAAAATGTTTCAATAGTATGTCTAATTTCAGTGTATATTATTAGAACCCGAGTTTAATTCCCACTTAAACTACTAACATTTACCACCTTTTATGTCATGAAAAATTAAGCACCGAATCAACATAACTATAATGAACATAAACTGAAAAATAATAAAAAGCAGAGAATAATATAAAATTCTAACATACCGAGATTTGGTCAACTTCACTTTGAAGAGTGCATTAAGCACGAATGTCGCACATGTTTATGTGTTAAGTAGCGAGCATATATTACTTTTGTTTAAAGAAAATAGATCACCAAGGATTACGGGCTCACTATATCTATATACCAAATCAAAACACCACAATCACACAAAACCAAAACCACAACTCAATCCCAAACAATTGGTTGCTTTCTTGGCTAGCCCACAAAGGACATGGTATGAGTTAATTGCAGCCACATGATCAAGCCACAAAGGCTGGAAGAAACAAGAACAAAAGGCACAACAGTGGAAGCATGAAGCAAGTAACTGTAGCCACCGGTTTCTCTCCTCACAGGTAAATTGCAAATATAATTTCATACACCCTAGCCAGAAAAATGGAAGTCAAACAAATATAGGGTAAGAGTGGGCTTTTAGGTTAGATAATAGTTAGGCCCAATAGCTAATAGGTAAATGGGTTACCGACCTAAGAAGCCATCCAAGATTTATGGGTCGGACCACGAGTAAAACTAATTAAATTAGTCTACTTCATATGACCCAAATATGTTGTAGGATTGGTTTGGACGAATTTTGGTATCGATATTTTATTTCAGTCATCTGGTCGATACCTACTGAATAAAGAATGATATTATATCATCACGCGGGAGGTCATTTGACAACAATTTTCCTAACAACTTTTGACCTTGGTTGCTGAGTCCATCTATTTCAAGGCAAATTTTCTTGGAAGGAGATTCCCATAGTGGATAACAGGGGTAGACTGCACGCGCTGTGTGCCCCTTTCTACCTGGAAACAAGCTGTGAATGACATTGTTATCACAAACATGACGTACTAAAGTTGATGTAATTTTAGGGGATGGAGAGAACTTATGTTCTAGGACCAACACTTACGTTTCCACGGGGACAAGCAACAATTATTGTTTGAATTTCGGTGTGACCCAAATTCTTGTCGAGTATTCTTTTGAAAATACTGTTGGAGGATTATTGAGAGTTGGTTGTAGACTTGAAGATATCTTGAAGGAGTCCAAGAGGGAGTAGGATCCTAGTTCCATTTTTTGACAGCTTTTGACTCCTATTTCACTTTCATCGCAAATATTGCATTACTAGTTTCACTTATTATAAGAGGACTTCACCTTGTGTTAGACTCTTGTTTGTATTAATTCTCGTAGTATTACAAATATTTATTTGATCGATTCAGTGAGTCATCCAGGGGGATCTAGAGAGAGACTCGCATGATAGAGGGATCCAAGTTTGCATAATATACTTGTAACTCATTCACTATTAATTATAGTGAATTCTCCGCATCTGCAATTTTTTCGGATTTGGGTTTTCATGTTAAATCTTGTATTCGTGTATTTTTTTTCATTTTGTCATATTTTCTTGGCTTTAATAAACAAGTGATATAAATACTATAACCAAATTATTACAATTGGCAAAATCTCTAACAATTACATTGGAAGCAATGCTGTTATGTTGTTTTTCCTTTTAGGCAGCTCAGTCATGAACTTTGTGGGAGACTAAAAACTGGGAACAATTACAGAAAAACTACTTAAGGCATGATTTGATGTTTTCCAGACTGCAGCATGGAAAGCCGACCCCCAACAACCTGGATGGTAAAAAAATTCATGGATTGTGAACGTGAAATCAAGCATGAAGTGCTTCCTGCTTATTGACTGTCACACTGTTTTTCATATGGATGCAGTACTATAGCCAAAACTGTTCTCCCAATTGCAGTCTATTTAGCTAGAGGCACGAAAACTGCACTTGCACCAGCAGTTCTTTCCTAAGTTTACAAAAAAACTGAGTGCACTAAAAGTGACCTTTGTTGCTTCAGAAAACGTGGAACTAGACTCCACCTAGTCAGGCTTGGGTTTGGGAGAATTCCTAACATTACGTCCCAAGAAAAATTTGACTATCATCAGTGAGACAAGATTGGCTCAATAACATGTCAGAGAGTAAGTGAAAAGGAAGAACGTGTTAAGGGCAATTGATTGTACTAAGGAAAATTTTATTTGACGGCCTTATAATCGGTTATATTGATTAAATCTGATTCCGTGATAAATTTGAGTGTCTTCTCCAATATTTGACACTGAGGCAGCTTATCAGCTTAGTAATTAGACTGTATAGGAGCTGTAGCTCCTCCATTGTGTCGCCATGATTTGGACAGAAATATTATTTTTTTCACTAATTATTTTATTCATTTGAGACAATAAAAGGGTAAACTACCATTTTTCAAAAATACAAAATATACCTTTTTAATGATTAAGTGGACAAAAATAATTACGAGGGAATTTTTACACAAACAATGTGCAAAGATCCAATCTGAATAGAGTTATATTCACTTCCTTGCATTTTACAACCAAAATCTATGTCTGCATTTTTGTGCAAAGATAAAAAATTGTGAATGGTAGCCTCACAAATTACTTGCTAATTAAGAAATATCTAATTAAAATAAGATTTTTTTTATTTGGTCGCCCTTGTTAAAAATTCCGTCTAAACTTAATTTATTTTGGAGGGTATTCATAAAATTTTCAAATCCATCAAATAGTGTCCTTGCAAACATCAGTGTAGTAATCGATCAAAATGCATTGCAAGAAAGGGTAAAAGAACTGTTGGGATTGACTCAAAATAGTAAAATTCAAATTCGGAGTCAACATAGTAAATTGATTAAAGTCCTAACTCAATTAGGAAAAAGGACTCCAAATACAATTAGGCAAAGAGATAAAAGTTTGGTATGAAAAGGAAACTTACCAAATTTTGGGTTATGAATTGTGTAGTGAGAAGAAAGAGAGAAAATCAGCATATAAGATTAACGGCGTGTTTGGGTAAGTAGAATTTGAGAAAAATAGTGTAATCTATTTTTTATTGATATATCAAATATGATATACACGGAATTATTTATAGATTACGTAGGAAAAACACATAAACAAAAATAACTAATTGATAACTACCACGAAAATGTTATCGAAGTATCTTTTAAGATATTTACCCATCATCAACTAAATTCCCAAAATTTTAACAATGCTTATCTTTGATAGATTTTTCCAACACTCTTCCTCAAAATCAGTACGGTGTTGTAGAAACCAAATTGAGTTTGAATATTTAATTGACCTGAGCAAATCTTCATTTCCAAGACTTACATGGTACTTCAAAATTGCATTTACATTGCACGCCGACTAAGCAAACCAACGACTAGAAGCTAGTACTCTTGAAAAAAATATTCATTATGACTATCATCGAGACTTGAGGGACACGTCCCACAAGTAAAACAACAAGCACTCCAAAAAGGTCATGAAATGACCCACAATCCTAACAACAAGAATCCATCTGAACAAGTAGGCTCGGAAAAAATGATGAAAATAAATTTGATGAAAAATTAATAGGATTTTCTTCCAAGGGACGCTAAAATCATAATCACCAACAATATCTCCATCAATTCTAATTGGATGAAAATATTCAAAGCTGAAGCGCAACCAGAACCATAATACCCACATAACATGCAGTCGCCAAAATAATCCAATATATATTTCCACTCACCCAAATCATAGAAACTGCCCCAGAACTTACGATTTGTAGTACCTATGAATTATGATGTCAGCAAAAAATTAACAATTTAGGCAGAATTCTCTAGCAAATCGCTGAAAAATAGCCCTTAATATACCTTTTCACACAAACACAAGTATAATGGCCTAATTAAATTTGATGGCCCAAACTCAGTAAATAACCAATCTCTAGACTAACCACTAGACAAATTATCAAGAGCAGCAGAAAAACACACATTTGCTGAAATGATTAAGGTACAATTGTTGAAACCCGTCTCGAGTGGAAAAATAGAAAACACTGTTGGCAAGAGGAACACATATTGTGTGATCCCTTGCACTAGTATAATATAAGATCTATCTACAACAATTGAAAGCCTCGGCACCAAGAAACAGGTGTTGTACAAGGCACAGCAGCATGAAAAAGCCAGAAACAAAGTCTCATACAGTAACACATCGAGGAAAAAAAAAAATAGTTTGTCAGAGGTAAAGAATCAAAGATTAATATAAAATATTGGTTGGTGTGCATACCAAGTACACGTGTGGTATGCATACCATGTGTATACGAGTATTTTCTTTTTCTTTTTTTCCCACTAATTTAGTTTTGGTTAAAAACTAAATTAAGAAATAAATATTTCAGATTAAATTGATCCAATTACATGAATATCAAGTGAGTGGAGTTAAAAATTTAGGAACAAATTTCATATAATTGTTTTTCCATTGAAGGTTGTAATGCTGATATTTTTCATGAATATCTATATTTCCATGATTTTTATTTTAAATGAAATTATGTTCAATATATATATATAAAGTTAACTTGAGTACGTCTTTCTTTTACAGTAAATGTCTTTTATGATGCCAATGAAATGACAAGATAAGGACCACACATTTACGATCATGATAATGACACCAAAATGATCACACAATCACGATCATGTTATAAGTTATTGAAGTGGTTGAGATCCATCCATGTTAAAAGTTATTGAAGTGGTTGAGATCCATCATGATGCACATGCTACAAGTTATTGAATAATCCGGATCAATGAAAGAAGTTTATGAATGATGACAATTATGATGATATGCCTGAGAATGAAAAATGATGAATTATGAAAATGGCGTCCTAAAATAAATTTATGACAAAATATATGACATGAACACGCCTCAACTCACTGAATTATTATTCACATTTTTTTCTAACAATTTTTAGGAAATAGAACTCAAATATTTAATGACAAGAGTTGAGGGTTGGGCTATTCATCTAGATCAGTTCGGAGCAAATTGGGCTACCATTTATAACGTATGGTCCTATGAAGTAATTTCGCCACGAAATTTTACTTGGGAGATGAGATGATACAAGTTGAAGCATATGACTCACGTACACTATTATTAAAGAGTATACATAGAGATTACGAGTGAAACAAGTATCATCAGTATTTTCATTTTTAAATAAATGTAATCGACAGTATTGACGATAATATATGTAGTAGACTTTTAATGATAATGTCAAATAGTTGGACTTCCATCATTTTGAAAATTTCGTGGGATCCACATGGTACTGTTTAAATGAAAATAGAATGAAATGTTTTCCTTGTTTATTGCACTTTTCACAATACAAATTATTTGTCCATTAATTAAAAATAAAAATATTTAAATTATATGAATATCTATATAAATAAATAATTTAATGTCTATGAGCTTGACACATACACCAGAATTTTTGTGAAAATTACAACAAGAAGAATGTGGTCGTGGTAACAAGAAGACCCTTGGTTTACAATTTTTAAATTGGATTTGTAATATTATAATTTTAGGGCTTGCAATTTGGGAAAAAATCAAACCCTAATTTAGAGTGAGGTAGAAGATAGAGGTCGGTAGAGCAATATAGAGTTTACGATGATATTGGCTGGACGAGTGACCGTCTAAAAAGGGAAATAATTGCAAGAATAATCCAAGATCAAACTTGCTCTGATACAATTTGAGAAATTAATATATCAAATATGATTTAAAATGAATTATTTATAGTTCACATAGAAATGGATAAATAAAAAAATAACTAATTGATAAATACTAGGAAAAGTTATCTCCTAAAGTTGCTTCTTATATATTCACCCAATAACAACTAACTTCCTTAAAATCTAGCAATGCATATCCACATGGATATGATAGACTTTTTGGATCAGAGTCAAATATTGATTGTTCTAATTTTGTATGGGAGAAGTTGAGAGAGTGTAAAAATTATTGTAGTTTGAGGTTTTCAAGTCAATATAGTCTTCCTATCTTGTGTTCTTCGATGGATTGCTAAACCACATTTGATTTGTATTTCTTTTTCTTTTATTTTCAGTTTTGTTTTCCATTTCTGCATCATATGTATGTCTGGTGGGAATATCATAGCTCATGGTTCAAGCTCTGGGATTTTGCATCGAAAACATTGACAAGTGATGGGAACATAACTTCAATATTTGGTACGGTATTGTGCAAAATGTTCTTGTGCACGAGTGGTAAGAATGGAATGTGAAACAGTTAGTGCATTAGGTCGGCTCTTGCTCACAAGGTAAAATATAGTGTTCTGAATTTCTCATTTATGAAAAATGTTAAAAGAGTTATATATATCTAAATACATAACAAGTAAGTTATTAACAATTATATGAAATGAGGATGGATGGGGCTACTAATGTTCGGGATCTCCTTAATAAGTTTAATAAGTGCGTGATAGAGTTATTGAATGTTGTTGTTAAGATAGAGGACGAAGATAGGATGATAATTTTAATGTATTTCTTGCATAAGCCATACGAACTATTAGTTGCAAAATCTACTTTGATAGTGAATAAGAAGATTCACAATATTAAAAAGCCAAGTATTATTGCGAGTGATGATCAAATTCTCTTAGCAAAGTCTAACACAAAGTATGGAAGCTGAATCGCGAGGAAGGAATTATAGTCAATGGGATAATCATTGTCAAATTGTTCTAGGGGAGATGTGGATTGTTACTATTGTTAGATCCAATTTTGTAATTAGCAAAATTAACAATTTTCAAATTTGTAATTGTTAGTCAAAATCATGTCCTAATTGAATTGTATTAGGAGTTTATTGAGTTATAACAAAAGTCAAAATAGGAGTATTGAGTCCAAATTAAAGTCAAAAGAGTTGGGATTGGTAGTTTATGTCTTAAAGGAATCCAAGATATCCAAGAACATCAAATATGATGATTGGGATGCACTTAAAGTCAAACATGTGTATAAGTGTTGCACAAATCATGCTTCAAATTCTTAGCCATAAGTTGCGATACATTTTTTCCATAGAAAACATTGGAATTTGGACAAGGCTACATCTAAAAGAATTGCAAACCTTTGAGTTATATTTTCAACGTACTTTGAATCGCTTCAATCCAATAGTGGGAGAGAAAGTTATGATGAAAATACTACGACCGTTCAGCTGCTGCTCGCCTCGTGCTAGTCTATGCTCGAGCGACTTGGATATCTGATGAACAACAATATTTGATTTTCAAGCTGATTTTGAGTCTCTTTTCATCCTAAACACTACCCATTATAAATATATATCCCATGGGATGTCCAAAAGTGTGGTTAAACAATATTTTGATTATAGATCCAAAGATGCTTTCATTGATTCCTTGATTCAACCACAATATTATTTGTTCATTATTCAACCCATATATTGATCTAATTAGTAAAGCCTTGTTGTAAGTCAAGAATTTTTTCTTTAAGCCAAAAACATATTCCAATATCTCTTGTATTAGCTTGCAAGATCAAAATACAGAAAGAAAATTTATCAAATACCAAAGCTACCTTTGCCAATTAACCTTCAGAGTTGCTGGAGTTTTGGGAAGAGGCGTTTGGGGTTTCGACGCTGAAGTACGAGGTTCATATTTCGAGGTCCACATGAGATAAATGATACCAAGAGTTGGGAGTTGCTTTGAGGAGCACGCAGTCCACGAGGGCGCCTAAGATTATTACAGGAAGAAGGTTAGAGGGGACTAAAGGTTAGTCGAGTCTCGACTATACTATAAGTCTCATCACTTATGGTAGATATTTGACTAACAAAGTGTCTAGAGCTTTTGATCCTTTGCGAAGGGTTTTCTCTGGTGTTATTTACTGCTTTCTATTTACAAATTGTAGTATTCAAATTTAGGATAAAATTGATCTAGTTGACCTAATCATCTAGAAAAAATTCAAAGTGACTTGTTGTTTTTAACTGTGTAATTTCGCAATAAATTTGAACTTTCAACTACTATTACTTGAAATGCATATTAGGAGAAGTTGTCAAGAGTTGTACATGAAATGCATATTAGGCGAAGTTGTCAATAGTTGTAGATATCTTGAAGTGACGTGGAATCAAGAGGCTCAAGATTCCAAAAACGTGGTTGATGATGGCTATTGTGCTCAAGGTGATGTTATGTGTTGATTATTATGGAACTCTGAAAGCTCTTGGATTTTAGATTTGTGATGTCTGTTTCATATGTGCCTGTACAAGGAGAGGGGATTATAAGTCATGTGATGTACGCACTTTTATGATGGTTAATAATTAGAAATTTGAAGTTAAGGGTACAAGTAGTGTGAAGGTGAGTGTATGATGGAGAGGTGCACATATTGACAAGGGTCATAAACTTTTCAAGATTGAGGTGAAGTTTGATATCGTTGGAAGCGCTCGACACCTTGAATTATGAATATTATTTGCATGCCAGTATGATGAATGAAAAGAAAATTTCTTGGACAATAATGACGGTAAGAAGATTGGAAGTTTTTATAAGCTATTAGAGTATACAGTTTCACATCGATCTGTTATGACATAGTCGTACCAAGGTGAAGCTGATGATCGAGTCCCACACTGAATGGTGTTTTAGTATGCCAAGGATTGTAAAGTGGCCAAGACATGTTCTATGGTTAATGGCAAGAAGAATGAAGATCGAAGTTCAAAGACATAAAGAGTCATGTTAAACGATTCTTTGAATTCGATTTATCTCTATGACAATTGATCAAGAAATGGAGGCACCTACAGATAAAGAGGTGCATATTATCACTGTGAAATGTATCGTAATTTGAAACATTTAAGTCAAGGTCAAGAATATTTTTGGGATGGACACAAATTAGTTAAATTAGTAGCCAAGTAATAATTTAATTGTTGTCCTAATTATTAGGAAAAAGAACTTCTAATGCAATATGGCAAAGGAAATAGAATTTTGCTATAAAAAGGAAATTTTCCAAATCTTGGGTGCTCGGTTATAGATATATAGCATTGCATTGTTCAATTATGGTTTACAGCAGAAAATAGAAGAGTATTCTCCAGTCATTGAATTACGAAGTTAGAGGGTGTTGGAGTTGTGACATTTTTGTTGTCACATAACTATTGTTTTTGGTTAAACAATTAGTTACACATTTTTAGTTTAATGTCTAACTATGAAATGATGTAAAGTTAGACAAGTTAGTGTATTATACAAGTTAGTATGATTTGTGTAAGAGTAGTATGGTAGTTGATAGAATAGTTGGTAGAAAATATTTTTGACTTTTGTATCAATGTTTGGCTATATATAGAGCCTAGATGTATGAAAAATATAGAAGGTAATGTTGAATGAAAATGATTAATGATGTTATAATCTTCATTCCTTCTCCTCTGTTTATTTTCATTAAAATCAGCAGAGTATATACTTGTTTCATATCCGATTACTTCAATAACCGGTATATGAGTTCAATTGTTTTGTTCCTCCTTCACTTCCTCTCGATCCATAAGTATATGTTAGAGTATAAGGGCTCTCAAAGAGCTTTTGAATCATAAAATTCCAACAGAGGGAGAAATATAAAAGACTAGAAAATAAGGATACGAGCTTGTTTGCGTTGTATGTTGAGTGTACTAGTTTCGTGTAGGGAGAAGTTTAAGATTGAGAAAAACAAAGTTGGGTGAGGTTTTCTCGGCCCATAAAGTGTTCAAGGATATTGAAACTGTGGAGCACAATTTTCTTTTGTGGCAATTAGCAGAAAATTTGTGGAAATGCTACAAAAATCATTTTAACATTCATTTCAAAAGAAAATGTTGGTTTAGGAATTTTAAATTCATGGATTGAGAGTAATTCATAAAGAATGGAAGGAAATAATCATTCCATTTTATGTCTTTCGGTTTATATGGCCTGAGTGAAACGGTGCCCAACAAAGCGGAAAATCAATGAATTCAGTCATATTATTCAAGGATACACAAGATGATCAACCGTGATCGTTGTATGTGATGTCATCTCGCCACTGCTGCATTGAACAGTACCTATGCACTTGGTGAGGAATCCTTGTGCTCTCCGGATTCATTTACTTGCATAGGGAAGTGTTACAAAAACATAGCTCAAAGATCCAATCCAAATAAAGCTCTGTTTACTACCTCACATTTGCCAACCCAAACAAAATTTTCCCATTTTGAGAATTTTTATTATCACATTTTAGAATTTGTGAATGGTAGCCTCATAAGTTACTCACTAATTAAGACATGTCTAATTTAAAAGAAATTAAAACAAGACAATTTTTATTTGGTCAACTTGGTTAAGGACATTCCACCTAAAATCAGTTCATTTTTAGGGGTGTATTCACAAAATACTCAAATTCATCAAATCATTGTCACTTGCAATTACAACAGCAATAACTTGAACAAAATGCATTGCAATAAGGAAAACAAGCATCCATTATAGAAATCAAAATTCTACGGAAATCTATTACGCCTTTAAAATGTTACAAAAATGTGCGTGTAAAGTACAATGCTTGTGCTGCACATCCTACATATCAAATAACAAGACTCTGAAATGAGGTCAAAATAAGATTAAACAGTTTTGAACCAGCATGGATCTGTACCATTAAAAACTTATCTCCATGACTATGACATCAGATTTATCTGCCACTGGTAGGGCAAATTTTCCAGATAAGTTCACTAATGTCTTAAAACATGTATTTGTAGGAGAAGAGAGAAATAGAGTAACAAAATTTGTAGTAAAGGATGTCCAAGTCAATAATGCGGAGACTAAACTTGTGAAATGCATTGTTTAAAATATTGTTTCTGACGTATCCTTAAGTCAAATTGGAGACCTTTGTACCTTGTGCTTTCTTGAGAAGGTTAATTACCTCATTGACAAGGACCATCTGTTTAAACTAAGTATTATACTGATCAAAGCATGGAGCAACAGTGAAAGCCATATTCTTGGTGCTCATTATGGCTTGATCTCTACATTTTCTATGGAGATGTTGGTGTTATAATTACTTCCATTTCATAATTTCTCACTGCCTGCTATCGTGGCTGTGACATAAATAGATGGGAGAAAGATAAATTGAGAAAGAATGGGGAAAAATGAATGAAGAAGAAAGAAAAGAAATGAGAGAAGAATGAGCCACAAAGCAAGATTGCAAGAACTAGGAAGAAATCTTAAGCATGATTTCAATTTCATTTGTTCAACTACAGGAGGTAAGAAAAATTTCAATTCTTGCTGTTTTATTTTGTAGATCCCCATTTAAAAAATAAATAAATAAGAAGGGCAAACGAAATTTACTACAAGCAGAGCCAGCATGGGCAGCCGCTGGTACCGGGTGCTGGCTCCGCCAATGATGGGGCATGGGGGCGTTGATTTTTTGTTGAGCAATGATTTCTTAAGAACATATTCTCACAATGTCTCAATTCCTTCGAGATTGGTTGATAAAAAAAGTCGTGTTGGTTACAAAAGAAGCATCGGAACATAGCTAATCCCACTAAAAGAAACCAATAATCTTGGCCGTAGTGTCAGCAGATACTGGATAAGCAGGGATTTCTCTTATGTGATATACTTGTGCAGGGAAAAGATCACATTCTTTGTGATCTTCATAATTTCATTTAAAACACTACAGAGAGGCACAAAAGGGAAGAGAGTTCTCATTTTCAGGATGACCCAGCATCAACTTGGAATTTTAATGGCACGTGAGAGGCACATGAAAGTCACGTGGACAAATAATCATTCTTTCTTATTCTTCCCCTTGAATGAAGATCTAGAAAAGAACTACTGAGCTTTTAATACTGCATGAGCACCACGGAAAGGAAATTAAAGAAATGTTACAGAGATTTTACTCGAGGGATCCTTTGTTTCAGCTGCAATTCTTAGTGCAGATCCTTCAACATGGTCTTTTTCGTAAACCACATCAGAATGTTCAAATCCCAAGGTTTCTTTAATGGTACATCCATATGAGTATTCATGTAGTACTACGTACTCGCAGCTAATCAACAAGGAGGATGTTAGGTTTTGATACCCAATAAATCTGGGTCATATAAAACGTCGGATTATATTTTCACAAGCCTTGATTGACGGTGAATTGATTACCAACAACCAAGTCTAAAGGCTTGACCCGAAAACAAGATAGATTGTTGGAAGTAGTTTAAGGAATTAATGTTGCTCAAGTCCCATATATTTACATATTGGATGGCTCTCAAGTCTTGGCCCATTTAACCCCTCTCTTGGTCCAACTAAAGCCTGACCTATGACTATATATATGGTTGTCTAGCCCTTGCCATTTTTTAGTGTGTAATTTGTGAGAATTAGAGAAGAAAACGTGGCTGAGAAAAGAAGAGAAAAACCGTTTGCTTTGCGCTCCAAAACCGGTGGCTGCCTTCTTGATTTTGGTCTCCTCTTTGAGCCTTATTTTATTGATTTTCTTCTTGCCTTTGTGACTACAAATCAACACCAATATCTTTTCCATTGTGGGTGAGATTTAGAAGCAACCAATGTGAATATATTGGTTGTGGATCGGAGCCGTTTGGATTGATTGTTTGGTAGAGAAAGGTAATGTGAAACTGAGTATCAAAATCACCGATTCATATATCTTGGAGCGAGCTTTCGCAACAGAGGAACACTAAGTAAAATATGGGCATGGCATACACTTGCTCAGTCTAATACTAAAAGTGTATGAATAGACATTTGTAAATACCCGGAATACAAATATTATATTTTGACTAAATATCAGTGTAATTATTAATTTAAAAGGTACGATTGTGAAGGTACTAACTTCTTAAGAGCCAAATTCCTGCTAATCAGGCCTGTTCTTACAGAAAAAAATGAGGGCAGAGAGACCAGTATCATCACCATTTACATCACCGATGAACTCAATCCCGATGGAGATTATCTGGGAAAGTTGGGCTGGAGCTTTGAAGGTGGATCAGAAGATTATATATAAGGTCCACCCACTGCAGTGTCTTAACAGAGAAGAAGGTAGGCCATTGACTGTGCAGAGATTAATCCAAAATTCACTTGAGGCTGAGGTATTCCTCTATGGATCTGTACCACTAAAAACTTATCTTCATGATGGAGATATCAATTTGTCAGCCTTTGGTAGGGCAAATCTTGAAGATGAACTGAGGATTTAAAACATGTTGTTGAAGGAGAGTAGAGAAATAAAGAAGTAAGGTTTGACGTAAAAAAGATGTCCAGTTCATTTATGCTGAGATTATACTTTTGGAATGCATCGTTCAGAATATTATTGTTGACATATCCTTCTATGAAATTTGAGGTGTTTGCTCCTATGCTTTCTTGATATGGT
Source organism: Fraxinus cuspidata (assembly GCA_903798385.1). Classification (NCBI taxonomy): domain Eukaryota; kingdom Viridiplantae; phylum Streptophyta; class Magnoliopsida; order Lamiales; family Oleaceae; genus Fraxinus; species Fraxinus cuspidata. Next base: position 19,687 of record CAIGRP010044252.1, read on the forward strand.
TGATAGCTTCATTTGTAAGGACTATCAACTAAAAAGCAGTAATATACTGATCAAAGAATGTGCTTTTATGGAAGTTGTAATTTGGTGCTCATCATGGCTTGGAGATGCTGAAATTATACATCTTCCACCTGTTCACTGAAGCAGTTCTATACAACTTTTTCAACTACGTGAGAAAATTTGATTGGGAAAACTATTATAGCTCATGCCAATAATTAAACACAAACCTTTGCCAAAACAAATGGACCTCTTATGTTTAAAACGGCCATGCACGTGAGATGCACAAAGGCATATAGTCATTATTCCTCCCCTTTTTCCCCTTTTTCTCACATGACTATAGAACATCTGTTAAGATTTAAGATTTGAAGTTTCGTATTTTAAACTCTTATAAATTAGTCTATGTTTTCATCTTTATTCGATGTGAGATTTTATCCCTTAACATGCTCCCACAAGATGGTGGCTCGTTTGAGCAAATCAATCTTGAAATACTTGCACTCAATTTTTTTTTTTTGAGTTTCAATCGGATCAAATTGCTAGTTGGAGCTTAATGTGCTCTAATATCTATCTTAAAAGGACAACCTTATTAATTATTAAGAGTAGTAACCCAAACTCTTATAAATTGATCTATGTTTTCATCTTTATTTAATGTGAGATTTTATCCCTTAACAAGGCCAATAACTTCCAAACTTTTAGTATGGCAAGTGCATCATCAAAACAAAATTGAAGAATTGTTTCAAAGATAGGTATTTCTTTACTTTTTAAATTTAAAACTTCTTTTACAACTCAACTAATGTCCCACACGTTGCGGAAATCTTCGAGAAATTTTGATCCGGGTTCAAGATACTGCTGGGACTGGATAAAAAACCAAACATTAACTTTACTAAAAATATATATTTTTTAATTTAAATTTGATGATAAAATTTCCTTTTTATCGTTGAAAGCCGTTTGAAAAGACAAATTTAAAGTTGAGGACCCAAATGTGTAAACCAAGTGGCAATAATCCCCGACAACGAGGACCGTAGGTGCAAGTTTTCCTAATCAAATGTTCCAAAAATAATTCAAATTTTAGCATGTATTTTTTAAACCGGAGTTCAAACAAACACACTTTTCTATTTCTAAAGAGCATATTCTACAATTTGAAGAGTATCTATACATCTAAAGAGCAAAAATTTTAAAGTGCTCCAACAGCCTTTTTATTTTTAACATTTGATTTTACTACTCCCAATATGTATTTATTATTTTGTTTCACTCTTTTATTTTTACCATCTTCCCTCCAATACTAATATCATTTCACTCCATTTTCTTCTTTAACTCAACTGCTGGTCTTCATTTTCACGTCATTCCAAACAAATTCAAGGTCTATTCATTTTAGAAAAAATATTATCTTTCATTTGTGATCTTTTTTAATATGTCTTCAAGTAGATTAATCAACTTGATTCTTGATGACTCTGACTCCAATGATGATTTGGAGATGGCAATAGCATTTGTAGATGGAGAGTTGCTCAATAAAAGGAGACGGATACTACATCAAGGCTCAATACAATGTCATAAATATATATTCCCCAATAGAATTCTTGGCTACCACAAGCTTTTTAACAACTATTTTGAAAAATATCCAGTGTATTCTACAAATTTATTTCGAAGAAGGTTCCGAATGAGCCAATCCCTTTTTATTCGTATTCAATCTGCCATAGAAACCCATGACCCGTACTTTGTCCAAAAAAGGAATGCAGCTGGAACTCTTTCTTTGTCTTCTCTTCAAAAAATTACTGCTGCTTTGAGGATGCTTGCATATGGAGTTGCAGCAGATTTTATTGATGAATACATACGAATTGGTGAAAGCACTGCAATTGAGAGTTTAAAAAGATTTGTTAAGGCTTTGGTTTCAATCTTTTCAGATAAATACATGAGAACAACAAATAAAGAAGATGTTGCCAGATTGCTAAAAGAAGGCGAAAATTGTGGTTTTCCTGGAATGTTGGGGAGCATTGACTGTATGCACTGGAAATGGAAAAATTGTCCAATGGCATGGAAAGGTATGTACGTTGGACATGTTCGTGAACCAACTATAATTCTTGAAGCCATAGCTTCCCATGATCTTTGGATATGGCATGCTTTTTTAGGGCTGCCAGGCTCACATAAATGTTCTAGATAGATCATTTTTTCAGAGACCTTGTTGAAGGTCATGCTACCCCAGCCAACTACTCAATCAATGGTAATAACTATACAATGGGATACTACCTTGCTGATGGTATATATCGTCCATGGTCATCATTTGTGAAAACAATTCCATATCCAGTAGATACCAAACATATACAATTTGCTACAGCTCAAGAATCTGCAAGAAAAGAAGTTGAATGAGCATTTGGAGTGTTGCAATCACGATTTGCGTTTGTTCATGGACCGGCACGTTTTTGGCATCGTGAAACTCTAAAAGATATCATGAAAGGTTGCATCATATTACATAATATGATTGTTGAAGATGAACAACATACTACTAATATAGACTTTAATTATGACGCGGTTTATGAAGTTCCAAACATATCAGTTTCATGTGAGCGTACAACGGACTTTTTGAAATTTATACAAGTTCATCATCGTATTAGAGATAGAAATTTCACTCTCAGCTTCAAAGAGACCTTATTGAGCACATTTGGAATATACATGGAGCTCAAAGCATGTGTTGATCTTATGAATTAACTTCTAGAATTATATGTTCTTATGTTTTATCCCAATCTTAAGAGTTTCTCAAATGATTTATTTCTTTATTTTCTCTTTGCTTTTATGCAAATGTTTAAAAAATGAAGAAAAAGGAATTCAAGCTACATAAAGATAAATTAGTTTCTACTTCGATTAAGCTAAATTCACAGGCTAGAATATGTTGAATTTCACATAATGATGAAGATAGCAATTTCTACCATATGCTGGACTTTTACATGAGAAAAAAGAACCAGTTAATCCACAGTTTGTAAGAAAATACTCATGGACCTGCTTCAGCTGATTTTAGTTGCTCCCTAAATCAAGCTAAATTCAATGACCTACAGTTCTTTTTGCAAGAATTTCCTTTTGAGGTTGCATAAAAAATCTGCAAGCATTTGAGGCGTTCCAGTTGTATCTATCATCATTAGCCTTTCATCCCCTTTCATTTGTTCCAATCGAAGCCTTTCTTGCTCATAGGCAAGTCTATCTTGTTCTTGAGCATATTGTCTTTCAAACATATCTATTTTCTTCTCATTGAATTGTTTCTTTTCTTCTCTCATTGCTTATAACAAAGTCACACATGCACTTGATGAGTCATTTCTAGTATCTTTATCCTTCATCTTCTTTTGATCTTTTTTGGCCTTTCTTCCGGGTGGTATTTCCAAATCTACAGAATTAGAATTTGGAATATTATCATCTCCAAGATCCACATGAGTCTCTTGTGTGTGACCAAAGGTGAAATCAGAGGAAGAACTTATGGTTTTATTTCTTATAGATTTTTTAATTTTGGCAAAATAGAAAAATAAAATCAAACTAGATATGAATTATTAATAATATTTATATCAAAATAAAAACTATTGTAAATACCTTATCTTGCTCGTTAACACCAGTTTGGTTTCTAGATTCAATTTGGGCATAGCATACACAAAACTTATTTGTAGCCAGTTGAATGGTTGACCAATGGTTCATCAAAGAAACTTGTGTTCCTGTCTATGCAAATTTCTTGTACTTATGAAAGTATTCTCACAATCGAGTCCAAAAAGCCTTTTGTTTCTGTTCATTTCCATGTAGTGCATCCAAACTAACATTAAGCCACGATGACACAATGAGAAGATCCTCTTCCACAGTAAAGTTTCCACCTCTTAATCTTTTAGCGTTGGGTTCCAATGGAGTATTTGACACATGAAATTGATCATCAGAATTGTTATATTGGGTTGAAAACTGTGGGTTTTCATTTGTACCATTATATTGATTTTCATCAATGCTGGTTTGAATATCCATGTTGTAGAAAAAGAAAAGATATATGTGCAACGTATATATAGAGCACATCTGAAACAGGTACATGGATTGAAGAAATACTCATTGCAATGATTCAATGAAGAGGTATAGAGATTTGCATATATTGTTTAATTAGGTCAATAAACTGTGCATTGGAAGTTTGAATTTTTGAAGCATTAAATTATAGAGTTCCCATTTCCTATTTTAAAATGCTAAATTGAAGAGTCTCTTGGAGTAAAATTTTAAAGAATGGCTCTTTATAATAGAGAGCATTCCACTTTTAAAGTGCCTCTTGGAGATGCTCTAACCTTTACCATCTATGTAGTCGTGAAATATTTTACACCAAAATAAATCAACATAAACTATAATGAACATAAAATGTAAAACATAAAATAGAATGATACGAAATTTCAGTAATCCAAAACTTTTGTGGACACCATCTTGAAAAGTTCATTGTGGATGAGCGTTGTACATGTTCATATGTTATGTAGTTAGTAAAGGGGCGGATCTACTGTAGGGGTAGTGGAGTTAGCTGCCTCCACACTCATTTTCAAAATCTTGGTCAACAAACTAAATAAATTTTAGTTATACAAATTTTATGTCCTAGGTCCAATCAACTTTGGACATAAACAGTTTTAATATATAATTAAAGCAATTTATTTATGGCGGATTTATTATTTAACTGAAATTAATATTCTAATAAATAAAACAATAGAATTCCTAGATTCAAGTCTTTGCAATTTGGTAATCACAAGAGTTGTGATTGTGAGATACAAATCACATATGATTAAATCTTAAATCATTCGTGGTCGTAAGTAATAAAGAGGTACGTATATCATTATTATGGATAGACCATCTTTCTTACTTGTGAAGTAAGTAGCGATCTCACAAGTTAAAGTGTGGTGACACTTAAATGAACACATGAATATTTTCTTATAGAACAAAATATTAGAGACCCACTAAGGAGATTCCACGTGGATAACTATTTAAGTATCAGTGGTTAATTTCCAACATTTAGTAGTGGAATTGATCATTCGACTTGATGTCATTATAATGCCTTATATGAGGACATTTATATTTTGGTGATATTGTATGTTGCTCTGCCAAGAATCGCTAATACGACATTGTTCGGGTATGTCAAAAATATATGAAGATTGTGAATGATCAATAGATGATTCGTCACTCTTAAATAGTAAGAGACTATGATCCACATTTCATTTAGTTAAGTTGATAATGAAATTTTTGGCCAATGTGTACTCATAAATTGTGAAAGAGTTTTCGACTTACATTGATTTAATAGTGGATGAAAGATATGATGAAAAATTGAGATTGACACATATTTATATCTCGTAGTTGATCAAATCATATTCACAAGATGATTATAGTTTCATGGTAAACGAACAAGTTTGATTTTGTCATACTTGTGATATTTTTCGTCACATTTATTGTCCTGACACATTGCTAGATGTTAATTTGGGACAATGTATGTGAATGGATGATAAATTAAAATGGGGTATTTTAATTTATCAATTTTGATTAGATCAAAATAATAATTCACGTCGTTAGGTATCGTGATCAGGAACGTTATATGTTACACATAAAACAAGAACCTGAAGAATGAGATTCACCAATTAATTAATTAATTAACAAGTGTTGGACAATTAATTAATTGAGATGCTTTTTAATACGTTAGAACTAATTAATAGGATTAATTAATTAATGAACCAAATTTAATTAATTGGATTAATTAAATATTGGAACATGTTAAGTTTAAGAGGCGGTCAAGCCTACTTGGACTTATATTAATACGTTGTTAGGGTAAAAAAAAAAAGAAAAAAAAGAGAAGACAATTTATTATCTCGCTAGCACAAGAAAAAAATCATAATTCACTCATTCTTAATCCTTGTGTGGATTTCCATTGAAGGCTGTACGATTGGACATCCGTGGATTGCAGATCGTGATTTTTTGTGTTCCAAGATCAACAAAGGAGTTTGCAGAATCTGCAAAAGGTATAATTTCTATCATTGTTTTTTCTAAACACAAAAAAGATTTTTGGTTGGAATTGAAATTATTTTATTTTCCGCTGTGCATGATCAAATAAAATTCCAATAGTTATAGAAGATAGTAAAAGTTTAGAGAGAAAAGGTAAAGCTTGTGGTTTATTGAGTTCGATACAATTTTTTGAGTTTGCATTCAACATACATTTGATGAATTTTTTTTTAGGAATTACAAATGAGTTGTGACAAGCATTGCAAAGGAAAGATCAAGATACTGGAAATTCTATGATATTCGTTAAATTATCAAAGTAATGTCTACAAAAGATGAGGGAAGATGGATGGGAATTGTTATTTGGTGAACTTTCTTCTTTTTGTGAGAAGCATCAAATTGTTATCCCGAACATGGATGATGTTTATGTACTTCTAGGGCAGTCAAGATGTAATGCTTAACATCATACTAATATGCGTCATTACAAAGTTGAACTCTTTTATTAAATGACTGACAAACAACTTCATGAGTTCAACAGTCGTTTTATAGAGGTAAATACCAAGCTACTTCTTTGTGTGGCATGTTTGACTCCAAACAATTCTTTTCATGTTTTTGATAAGGATAAGTTACTTCTTCTTGCTAAATTCTATTCAGAATGTACTGAACTTGATATAATGGCACTTGATAATCAATTGGAAACCTATATAATTGATATGCTTTCCATTGATGAATTTTCAAAAGCCGATGGAATTAGTGGTCTGGCAAAGAAATTGTTTCAAACATTAAGGAATGTTGTGTATCCATTGGTCTATATGCTTTTGAAGGTAGCTTGATTTTACCGGTTGCAGCTGCAACGGTTGAAAGTGCATTTTCAGCAATGAACTTAGTTAAAAATTATTTGTGAAATCGGATGGGTGACTAATGGATGAAAGATAGCTTGGTTACATACATTGAAAATGATACATTTGATACTATTGCTAATGAGAAAGTCATCCAACATTTTTAGAACATGAAGACTCAGCGAGAGCAACTATGAAGACCTAAATGAAAGTGTAATAATTTCTACTTTTTGGTGTATATATATTCTTTTTTGAATCTGATGTTTTCTCATCAGTACATAAAAGGAAATAGAGCAGCAAACTTTCTAGCCTCACAATTGGGGGATGGTCTTACAATGAGATACATGCATCTAGATCAAATACCATATTTGTTAAAAAGTATTATTCGTATAGATAACTTGGTTTTCCTAACTTTAGGCAGCAGTAGGGAGGTAGATATGTTAGCTTTATTTGCTTGGATAGTGCCTTTTATGGCTATTTGATTCTTATGTTGGTTTTGTTTCTATAGTATTCCTCCACCATAAGTGAGGGTGATGAAACTAAGGATTCTATTTTTTTAGAACAAAAAAAAAGATGGATATGATATTAATGTTATCTTAAAGTAATTTTTGGGTATTATAATCTTTCATGTCAATTTTTTTTATAATGTTGGAAATGTAATATATTATCACTTAATTTTTCCCGATAACTCTACAATCCTAGCTCCATCCCTGTTAGCACATATTATTGTCGACCTTGGTTGCTGACTATGTAGGACTCAATAGCTTGCTTGCTGAGTCAATCCTTTTGGAGGTAAATTTTCTTGGGAGGAGATGCTCATAGAAAGAGTAGACAACATGGGTAGAATGGATGCGCTCTATGCAACTTTCTACCTGGAAACAAGCTGGGATCGACAATGCTATTAGGACTTGACATTTCAGATTTTTATAGAAGTTGCGAAGAGGTGGTGTTCTAGGATTCACACTTTTTTTTTTCTTTTTTTTTTCGTGGAGACAAGCTACAATCACCTTGGAAGAAATGATGTTATGCAGTATTTTTTTGCTTTAGGCAGCTCAGTCATGAATCCTGCTGGTTACAAAATACTGGGAACGATTATAGAAAAACTACTTAAGGTAGGATATTTTGCAGCCTACAGCACCAAAAGCCAGCCTGTCAACCTGGATGGTAAAAAATTTCAAGGACTGTGAAAATGATATCAAGCATGAAGCATTTCTTGCTTACTCACTTCCCCTCAGTTTTTCTACAGGGATGCAATACTACAGAAAAATTGTTCTCCCCATTGCTGTCATTTAGATAGAAGTTTGGTATAAAAAGGAAACTTACTAAAATCTTGGAGGCTCTGTTATAAATTTATATCATTGCATTGTTGAATTTGGGGTACACAGCAGAAAAGTGAAGACAAGTCTGCAGCCATTGAATTGTGAAGTGAGAGAGAGAAAGATAGAAAACTAGAGAATAAAGGACTATATATATGAAATTGATCTTCACAGGTGACGTGACACACTACAATAGGTGGTATAATCAATTTTGTAACCAACCATTACCTACCATCACTTATTGTAGTGTGCCATGTCATTTGAGTGCTTAGCATAAATTAAGTACCGGTGCTTAGGAGATCAATCTTATATATTTGTGTATATATATATGTGTGTGCGAGCGCGCGCGTGTGTATATAGGGAGAAGTTAGAGTAAGGAAAACATCGTAGTGTCAGGTTTATCAGCTAAATAGAGTCTTCAAAGATATAGAAACTCTGGAATACAATTTTCTTTCATGGCAATTAGCTGAAAAAGGTGTGAAAATACTGCTAAATATTTTTTACTCTTATTTCAAAAGAAAATGTTACATTAGGAACTTTAAAATCATGGATTTTGAGTAATTCATCAAGAATGGCAGGACATATATCGTCTTTCCATTTTTATCTTTTGGTCTATATGGATTGAGAGAAACGGTGTCAAACTCAGAGGAGTACAAATGTACTGTGGTCGTATTATCTAAGGATACACAAGATGATCAATCTACTTGCACAGGCTGGACTGTGCAATCCACACTATAGAAATCTTTGAACAAATGGCATCTCTTATGGGTATTATACTGTTTCAACAGCCTTGTAAACCTTCATCAGATTAAACTGGGATGAACCTAAAATGGGGAATTCAAGCTCAGAATGCACGGAAGCAATAATTAAGGGGAACCAAGGAGCTGACGTTGCGAGTGGCTGTGCAAATCTCCTACATCATTCTTGTAATGTAGAACTCCATTACAAGAATGATATAAGAACTTCTCCAATGTTTGAGAACGAGCGAGCAAGCTTGTCACGAGTTGATTGTAAAGAGCATATCTCCTACCATGTGGCCATGCAATTTGAAGGGAAATATTTTTCTTTTCACTATTTATTTTTTTAATGAAGTAAATTTAGAAATAAACTTGTTTGCAGCAAAAAAGAAACTTTTTAAAGATTAAATGGATGGAACTGATTTACTAGGGAAGAATTACAAAAACAAAGCTCAAAGATCCCATCCAAATTAAGATCTGTTTACTCCCTCACATTTTCCAACCTAAACATAATTTCCCCACTTCGAGCATTTCTTGTGCAAAGGTGAGAATTTGTGAATGGTGACCTCATAGATTACTCTAATAGTTAAGACATGTAATTTAAAAATTAAAATAAGATTGGTCACCGTAGTCAAGGAAATTCCATCAAAAATCAGTTCATTTTTTATGGTTTATTTACAAATTATTCAATTCATCAAATAGTAGTCACATGCAAACACAGCAGCAATAACTCAAACAAATTGCATTGCAATAAAGTGTAAACAAACAATCCATTATAGAAATTAACTCACGGTAATCTTTCGTGATTTCAAAATGTTATAAAAACCTGCGTGCAAAGTGTAATGCTCGTGCTGCATATCCTATATATTGCAAGACTCTGCAACGAGGTCAAAATTATAATAAACAGTTATTTATCCATTCTGGATCTGTACGATAAAAGCATTATCTCACTGACTAAGACATTGATTTTTCTGCCTATGAGTAGAAAAAATCTTCCTGATAAGTTCACTGATGTTTTAAACCATGTATTTGAAGGAGAATAGAGAAACTGAGCAGCACTATTCGTAGTAAAGGATGTCCAGGTCATAATGCTAAGGTTAAACTTGCGAAATGCATTGTTCAGAATATTGTTGTTTGACGTATCGGTAAATCTAATTGGAGTCCTTTGTACCTTATGCATTCTTGAGAAGGTGAATCACATTATTGGCAAGGACCATCTGTTTAAACACAGTTTTATACTGATCAAAGCATGGTGCTACTATGAAAGTCGTATTCTTGGTGCTCATCATGGCTTGATCTTTACATATTCTTCGGAGACAGTGGTGTTATATATCTTCCATTCTGTATCCGCTCATTTCCAGCTATCGTGGTTGAGACACCAGTAAATGGTGGCAGTGATTCCTTGTTGAGAAAGGATTCCCTAAGATCATGTGCTGGCAATTTCTCAATTCCTTTGAGATGTATTGCCAGAAATTTGTGTGGGTTGCAAAAGAAGCATCTGAATGAAGATATCCACTAAAAGAAACCAATAATCTTGCCCGTAGTATCTGCAAAATAAATTTCTACCGGATAGGCAGTGGTTTTCCTTGTGTTGTGCAGGGAAAAGATCGCATTCTTAGTGAGCTTCATAATTTTTTTCAAACACTACAGAAAGGTACAGAAGTGGAGGGAGTAACACTAAAAGTACTAAAATAGAAAATATTATACCTGGAATACGAATGCTATAATATAACTTAATTTTTGCATATTTATTAATTATAAATGTACGATTGGGAAGGTATTGACTTCATGTAGAAAGTCAACTTTCCTCCTAAGTATCAGGCTTCATCTTACGGAAGCAAATGGCGACTGAGAGACCGGTTTCATCACCTTTTACATCGTTGAAAAACTCAATCCGGATGGAGATTAGCTGGGAATGTTGGGCCAGAGCTGAAAAGGTGGCCCAGAAGATTATATGTAAGGTCCACCCCACTACTGTGCCTGAACATTGAAGAAGGTAGGTCATTTATTATGTGCAGAGAATAATCCAGAATTCCAATAATGATCTGTACTATTAAGAACTTATATCCATGATGGATATATCGATTTGTCATCCTTTGGTGGGGGTAAATCTTGAAGATACTGTTGAATATTGTGACCCAAATTGTGCTGAAAAGTGGTGTTTTGGTTGAAGAAGAAATTAAAGAAGTCAAAAAATTGAAGTTTAACCAGAAACTCAGTGCCTCGGTGCCATTGGAGGTGCCTAGCTGCTGTTCACTTGCCGCTTGTCTGGCTCTTGAGCGGCGTATATATCTGCAAAAATATTTTTTCCATATTTTTGGCTAGTTTTTTATCCTCTTTCAAGCTAAAATGTATTCTCTTAGGTCCTATATACACTTCACAAAATTATTGACTTTAATATGACTTGGAGAGTTCGAGTTGTATTAGATATACAATATTCTTTGAATTTTCTCTCCATTATTAATAAAATCTCTATTCCTCTACCATTTATTTTTTCCTTTTATGTTGTGGTTGCTATTTCATATCGTTTTCTATTCCTAAAAAGTGGTATCAAAGCATACATAATAACTCTTGTCACGATTCTAACAAGTGGTATAAGAGCCAAGTTCGTTGTTCTTTGCGAGTTTTGATTTCTTTTTAGGATGGAAGCCTTTAAGTATAATATTCTGCTTTTTCGATCGAAATAGTAGGTGAAGATGCAAGCAGTGCCAATTCAGATGGATTCAGGCGATGCCGTGGTTGGATTTGACAAGATGCCCTCAAATTGGTCGTTGGAGGAAAAATAACGTAAGGATCGAAAGGCCCTTTCTCAAATTTATCTTCATCTTTTGAATCACATTCTTTAGGACATTTTGAAGGAGAAAAGCTCAGCCGCATCATGGTTGAAGTTGGTGCAATTATGCATGACTAAGAGTCTAACTAGCAAATTACACCCAAAGAAGTGTTTGTATTCTCGTTGTATGATAGAGGTATATCTCTAGAGAACCACCTTGCTATTTTTAAAGAAATCATCATTGATTTGGAAACCTTAGAGGTTAAGTACGATGAAGAAGATTTATGGTTAATTTTGTTGAGTTTGTTGCCCGCTTCAAACATGTCGTTAGAGACACGATGTTATATAGTTGTGATACTCTCACCGCCGATGAAGTTTATGATGCTTTATTTTCGAAAGAGAAAATGAAGCATCTCGTTGGATTTTAGGCTCATGAAAAATGCCTTGTTGTTCACCATGGTTATGAGAGAGGCAATTCGAAATCTAATTCCAGTAAAGTTTGTAACTATTGTAAGAAGAAGGGACCCATAAAGAAGGATTGCTACAAGTTATAGAATAGAGAAAAATGGTTACAATTAAGAAGAGAAAGCAAGCAGAAACTTCAGGTAAAGCCGATAGTGTAGAAGAGGTTTTGATTATTTCTGACGATTGCTCCAAACCTAACGAGGATTGGATTCTTGATACAACTAGTTATTTTCATATGTGTCCCAATCGAGATCTGTTTACAACATATGAAGACGTTTTCAAGGGTGTTGTGGTGACGGGTAATAATACACCTATGTTAAAGAATACACCTCAGTCAAAATAAGACGTTGTGAGTAATGATGCTTGCCACCATTACTAGCGGTGTCATCGTATTCAATTGCTAAAGATAGACCTAGGAGAGATATTAGGCCTCTATAAATGTACGGAGAATCTGATTTAGTGGCGTATATGTTGAGTTTGGTTGAAGGTATTGTGTCTATTAAAGAACCTTCAATAGGATCATTAGGTTGTGTTGATTCTATTACAGGATGTGACTCTACCTTGTTTGATAATTATCGTTGAAGTATTTGTGATTGTGTTCCTCGTGGTAATAATTCGAGCAATTTTGGTACCCGAGGTAATTCTGTTAAGTAGTGCTTGGATTCAGTTGAATGAATTTGTACTAGTTGGACTCTGTGGAAGCGGAGGAGAAATTTTTGGTTGGAGAAATTTGTTGAAGAGCCACTGGTTTATTCCTTGCACTTGAATTTGTCTCTAGGTGGAGAAATTTTAAAGTTTTGTTCATTGCAGTGGATTTTGTATCAAGGTGAAGATTTGTTGAATATTGTAACCTAAATTTCATTGGAAAATGGTGTTTTAGTTGAAGAAGGTGTTAAAAAGGAAAACAAAATTGAAGTTTAATCCGAAACTGAGTGCCTGGAAGCCATTGGAGACACCTGAGCTGCTGCTTGCTTGCGGCTTCCTGGAGCTCAAGCGACATATATATCCGTGAAAATATTGTTCTTATTTTAGGTTCGTATTTTATCCTCTTTCGAACTATAATGTATTCCACGAAATTATTGACTTTAAAATGACTTTGAGAGAGTTAAAAATTTGTATTTTCTCTCCATTATTAATAAAATCTCCATTCCTCTGCCATAATCTTTTGTTCTTCTTATGTTGTAATTGCTACTTCATACTATGCTATATAATCTTGTCTTCCATTCCTAACAAGTGGTATCAAAGAATACATAATTCTTGTCCGGATTCTAATAGATACAATGAAGTTAAAAGGACGTACAGATCATTAATGCAGAGGTTATACTTTTGAAATGCATTGTTCAGAATATTGTTTTTGACGTATCCTTAAATTGGAGATGTTTGCACCCTACGCTTTCTCAAGATGGTTGATAGGCTCATTTGAAAGGACTATCTTATAAGGAGAGCAGAAGCCCACAATGGCTAGTGGTCAAAGTCAAGTCTCGCTTTTCTGTATATAGGTACAGGATATCCAAAGTGGAAGGTAAGGTCACGTTTAATTCTATTGATGCTCCATATTTCAAGATTTTTCTTCTTCTTGTGTCCAAATGGAGACATTGAACTGGAAATGATTACAAAAAAATACTCTAGGCGCGGTTTGATATTGGCTGGGCTACAGCACGGAAAGCCAGCCTGTCAGACTGGATAGTAAAATTCATGGACTGAAAGTAAAATAAAGTATGAAGCATTTCTTGTTCACTGGCTCTCGCACTTCATTTTTCCATATGGATGCGACATTAGAGGAAAAAACATTCTCCCCATTACTTTCCATTTAGCTAGAGCCTAATGGTGAGGAAGTGCACCTGCTTCAGCAGCTCTTGCTCACATTTATAAAAAATTGAGTGCACAAAAATGGGCACTTGTTGCTTCAAGAAATGTGAAACTAGTCAAGGACAAAGGAACTTGATGAATTTAAGATTACAGTCCCTTTCGAACTGGTTCGGGCTTGGGTTTTGAAGAGATTTCTAACATTATGTCCCAAGCGTAATTCAACAAGGGTTGATGAGCCACTACTTGATCAATGGGATTGCGTAAAGAAAGTAGAAAATACGATTGTGTCCAGGGCAATCAGTTTCCTTAAATAATTTTTTATTTTTTCCCTTACTTGAGGGCGGCAAACAACTCCTTGCCTCACATGATTTACACGAAAAAGATACAGGGTATTATTGAATCTGGTTTATACAATGAATTTGTGTCTTGTCAAATGATTGAGAACGAATGAGTACTTTGTTGGGAATTTGAATGCATAGAGTATTATCTCCCACATCTAGTGGCCATGCAATTTGGTTGTAAATATTTTTTTTATTTTTATTTTTATTGCTATTTATGTTTTAATTTTAAGTAAATACAGAAGTAAAATCGATTTTAATAGAAAGTAACTTTTTAATGATAAAATGGATGGAAGTTCAAAAATAAAGCTCAAAGATCCAATCATAATTTAGCTCTTCTAACTCCCTCGCATTTGCCCACGCAAATATACTTTTCCCATTTTGTGCATTTTTTGTGCAAAGATAAGAATTTGTGAACGGTAGCCTCACAGATTACTTACTAATAAAGACATCTAATTTTAACAAATTAAAATATGACTATTTTTTATTTGGTCACCGTGTTTAAGGAAATTTCCTCCAAAATCAGTATATTTTTGGGGTTCATTCGCAAAATATTCAAATTTTATCAAATAGTTGTCACTTGCGAACACAATAGTGATAACTCGAGAAAAAAAAAAGCACTAAAGGGTAAATGAATAGTCCGGGTATATGAATCTATGCAATTCTATTATGACTTCGAAATTTTACGAAAAAAAAAATGTGCATGGAAAGTGCAATGCTTGTGGAATACATCCTACAGATCAAATGGAGAAACTGCACAAGCTTATTCGATAACAGTCTGAGAAAGCAAGTGAGAAAATTTAAAGCCATCACTTGATGAGCACTTAGTCTCCAATGTTTTAGTGTCAACGGATCTGTTAAGTTCCCTTTGCTACGAGCTCAAAATAAGAATAAATTCAGGTATGGATTTGTACCATTAAAAACTTATCTCCCATTGGAGACATCATTTGTCTGCCTTTGGTACGGCAAGTCTTGATGATAAGTTCATTGATGATTTGATATATTTATTGGGAGGAGAACGTCAATAATACTCAGGTTAAACTTGTGAAGTACATTGTTCAGAATATTGTTGTTGGTATATCCTTCAATCAAACTGGAGGCATATGAACCTTGTGCTTTCACAAGAAGGTTGATCGCCTCATTGGAAAGGAGCAACTGTTATACTGATCAGAACATGGTTCTATTTTGGAAGTTGTATTCTTGGTGTTCATCATGGCTTGATCTCTACATATGCTTGGAGATGATGGCGTCATACATCTTCTATCTCTTGCAATGTTCTCATCCCTGCAGCTAATGTTTCAGATATATAGTCATGTAAAGTCGATAAGTCAATCTTTGAAATTTGGCCTATAATTGTAGTCATATGAGAGGCACATGAAACGCACATGGACAAGTTGTTCTCCTTTTTTGGGTGTTGGAAGATCTAGGAAACAACTTCAAAATTATCCTTCAATCAAATAGGCAATGATCATTTGTTTAAACTCAGTATTATACTGATCAAAGCATGGTGCTATTACTAAAGTCGTATTCTTGTTGCTCATCCTGTCTTGATCTCTACATATGGTTTGGAGCTAATGGTGTTATAAATCTTATCTCTCTTCCACTCAACATTAAATGGTCCTTTAGCAGTTCTATACAAATTTTTGGACTACTTCAGCAAATTTTTATTGGGAAAACTACTGTATTATGGTGGCAGTGAGAAACACAAATCTTTGCCCAAAAGGAATGTGCCTCTTGTGTTTAAAACAGTCCATCCATGTGAGATGCACGAGTAAGGGCGTATAGTCATTCTTCCTCCCATTTTTCTCCTGTGACGAAGATCTAGCAAATAACTTCAGAACTTCTATTATTGCACGTGCATCATCGAAGGGAAATTGATGAAATGTTTCAGAGATATGTATTTATTCATTTTTTGAAATATAAAGCATGAGATTATCATCTTTTACTACTCAACTAATATATTCACTACAGTTATAACGATACACTAAAGCGTTTAGGAATTTGTAATTTTGTAAAATTTTAAAAAGGAATATGAGTCCTTGTAAAATTCGATTTTGCCCTAATTTATCTTATAAATAGGGAGAGGTCCTTAGGCTTAGTATTATCATCAAATAGAGAGAAAAAGCGAAGATACGATTGATATTTTCTCTTGTAAATATTTTTTATCGTAGTGAATTATTGCAGTGGAGGGAGATGACATAGTCTCACATTGAGGTGAACTTCTATAAATCTCGTGTGTTTTCAATTGTCCATTTTATTTTTTAAATCGATTGCTTTTGGTGGGATAGAATTAGGGTTTATAATTTCCAACAATTTCCTGTCAAGGATTAATTAAAGTTAACCAATTGTTTGTTGAAAAATAAGAAGAACAACGAACTAAATTAAACAAATGAGGTGACACTATACAAATCAGATGTCTAAAACTAAATTGGTAATTTCTCACTAACAAGTGGGGTCAGACTTCAAAAAATGCAACTAAGGAACAAGATAGAATAATGCTATTTATAGTGAAGATTATTGATTGTCGCTCTACGTGGTATATACATGACACTTTGTTATTTGATGTATTAAAGAAAAACTATCATATTAATACATCAAAAAACAAACTTCCATGTGTATACCACGTATGACAACTTCATTTTCAATAGCATTACTCAAAAAAAAAAATATAAATATAAATATAAATTCATTAAGTGGAACCAAGAATCTGAATCTGAAGTGATTTAAGGGACTTTTCTTCACCATTGATACTGATTTCCTAATTAATTAGCAAACACAAGTTTTTATTCGTTTCAAAAACATCAATTATGACACAAATACATGTTGAATTATCGCTCATTCTTCTTAATCATCAGTTGAATAAAACAAGCTCTTTATCCAACCCTTTTTACCAACAACCTTGTACAAGCTCTCTAAGTTCAGTTTAATGAAACTATTAAATCAAAGGAGGCAATAATTTGAAATGACGAGGTTCGACCCAAATTACACCTAGAGGGGGGTGAATAGATGATTATGCAGAATTAAGCAACAAGTCACTTTTAATTATCTCTAAAAGGTCAATCAGTCAATCCTAATTTCCGATGTTGAACTATGGCAGTTATATAAAAACAATAAATAACATATAGAATGATCACGGAGAAACCCAAACTAGGTAAAAACTCCTTGTACTTTGCTGTAAAAAATCCACTATAAACGAATTAAAACTTACAGTTCGTGTGTACTTTTTGATCGCCTGACTGCAAATCTCACAGCCCTCATGGATTACGTGCTCCTACACCAATTTTCGACTTTCTGAATTCGTCATTCTCCTATAGATCAACGAAGAACTCTGCGTTCTCTAACAACAACTGGAACTTCAGTCACCTTCCCTTGATCTTCAGAATTGTGACAGATGTTTTAGAAGTAAGCAGTTTGGTATTTGGATTAAGTGGGTTTGATGTTTTCACTTCGGAGAACAAACGAACAATGGAGGTTGAAAGCTATGGATGAATTTGTTGAAGTAGATATGAAGCAGCATGTGTTCTCTCAATGTTCAACCTTAGAAAAAATCATTCAGATGCATGCTGGTATTTATACTATAGGTTTAGGATTGAATGGGCTGGATAAAAAAAGCCTTAAACACGCGAATTTAAATTTTTCGGATGACATTGTGGCTCGAGCGAGAGCATAGAGACAGGCATGCGATAGGTTGTTGCTCGAGTGAGGATAGGGAAACATGCGAGCGGCAATGTTTCTATTTCCGTCACTCAAACGAAGTTAGGGCAACAATCTAGTGAAATTACGACACCGTTTTTTCCTTTTTTTTCATCCTCGAACCTTAGACCTAATACAACTCAACCTATAATATTTGCAACTTACTCATTGACGTTTACATCATATTAAATCTAGTTCTTTTTGTTTACAGACTTGCCAATTACATTAAAACCCTAACAAGCTCCCATTTTGGCATTCTGTGACAAAACTACAAATCTAAAGTCAATGTAGTAAAAATATAGACAAAAAACAACTAATACTTCCAACACCAAGTGTCTTAACTGAAATGTGTTTTTCCTTTGTCTAACCTGTTTCCTGAAACAGACAACTCAAATACCCAATGTAAAAGCACGTGAAACGATAATATGAATAAACACAATTCAAACAGTTAATCATAAGTTATACCAGCTAAATTAAAATGCAATATCAATGTAAACCAACATATCAAAAAGAAAATATTGACATCACTAAACATCAAAACTGAATCTAGATACACAAAATTATAATTTAACTTCGAATCAAAATTTGTAATGTAATCATCCATATCATAAGTATTAAGTATTAGAAAATCAACCTCATATGCTCGTATTAGAAAATCATCCTTATCATCATATGCTCATATGCCTTAACTACTCCCCTTTTTGTCACAAATGACAAGAGAATCGATAATTGAAAAACGTACCACAATAACATATAATAACTCAAAAATGCAGTTGTTAACATGCATAAGTATAATCAATGTACAGAAAACATTCAAACATACTTAGGTCAAGTTAACATGGAGTAATTATATAAATGGAACATATATGTGAAGTGTCACTAATCCTTCGTAAGTAGACTCCAAACCTTTATTTTGTGATAAATGACATGTTAAACATCACTGTTAATAAGTGTATTCCTCTACTTATGAAAGTAAAACCATTGAAAGCACATAATAGCCTATAAAGAAAAACTCATTTTGTATGGAAATTTTCTTTTCTTTCCCTAACTTTGACCAAATTTTTTTTTTCTCATCTTTCAATTTTTTAAGCTCATTATTGTTTTTCGCATTTTAAGTGCAGACTCTTCTCCATTAAGTGACTAAAATGACCATTGTAGTGTTCTTCAAGCAGGTTATGCCAAGTCAGTTGGCCATAGGCACTAGGTTATGAGAAACCTCGCAGGCTTGATTGTTCGAGTCAAATTGGCTTTGAAAAAAAATAAGATATTGAGCTTTTTATTATCGGGGATAAACTTGAGCTTAGGTCTAATAAATAAGGTCAATTCATGTTCAAAGTCACCTTACTAACATGTGATTACCATCTTAATTCTCACACAAGCGGTTGAATTCCACTAACAATATCATAGTGTGTGCTGTGCAGATTGTACATGAAAACATCTATTCTAAGTACTCCATCATAACATAAGCCAACAATAGAAATTATGTGATTACGCATCGATTAAATCCATTCTTGATCACAACCAACAAATTCAAGTATATTATATATTATGTTATAATAACAATTTCTCGCATTTTTATTTCCCAATTTTCCATTTTTTTATTTTAAAGCATGAATGCACAAATTAGACAAAAAATATTAAACACACAAAAAAAAAATAGAATAAAAAATCATGCATGAGTTCTCTACCTGGAAAACAAATAAACAAATATGATGCATGCATAAATCAAAATCACACAATGATAAAGTACGAGCATAAACCGAAGTACCCACTTATAGAGGTACGTAGATGCTCTTACCATTAAGAACATGATCAATTTCATGACCTCTGATGTCACTCTTCTTAACCCAAACATTTTTAGAAGTAGAAGTAGTTCTAGTTAACTGAGTCATCATCTCAGTTAAATGGCTAACCTGATTGGCGAGGAAGTTAACATTGCTCGAGATATCCTCACTTCCACTTCTAGTATCAAGTTTATGACACCTAGGTATTATGTGTCCTAGTGTACCAAAATTGTGACGGGTGGGAATAAACTGAGGTTCAAAACTACGTAACAGTTGTCGTTGATTTATAAGACGATTGGTCCTACGTTGTCTAGTAGGCCTCAATCCTAAAACATTCTTGCCCTTGGGTTTAGGATCAGAAGTATTCCTAACTTTGTTGGTGGCTGGTACAAACGTGATCTCAGATGTACTAGTAGTAGTATTACCATTTTGAATGTATCCTAGACCGTGCCTATTTCCGATAGGCTTGTTCAGCCTTAACATATTATCGAGTTTTTGAGTATCGCTCATGTAGGAATGAAGTTGAGTATTAGATTTTTCTAGGTCACTTGTTAAGGATTTAACTTTAGCTTCTATGTTTTCATTAACAAATTTCAGCTCATTCAGATTTTTGGTACAGTCCTGAAGGTATGCTATGAGTATCTCTCTCTCTCTTTCAAGTTCATTAACCTTTTTTAGTACGGATTTATTGACCTTCTTGATTTTAAGACTCTCTTCAAACAGCAGTCGATAAGACTCATGAATATCAGTCTCATCCTCATAGTCTTCCTCAGAGTCCTCACTATCATTTTCCACCTTTTCACTTTCCTTATCAGATTTAATCTTAGTTATAAACGTGAAAGCCATAAATTTTTGTTCATCCTCACCGACAGAGGTATCACTCTGAACACTCGAATCTGATTTGTCATCAGTCATAGTCACTACTAATGCCTTACCCTTTCCTTTATTCAAATTCTTCTTAAATTTAGGACATTCATTCCTATAGTGACCAAAACTCTTACACTCATGGAATCTAACTGACTGGATTTTCTTACTAGAAGTCTTCGGATTTTTCTTATCACGCTTATCTTTCAGAAATCTACTTGTGACATCATTTTTCTTTTCTTGAGGTTTTCTCTTATTCCTTACCGCTTTCTGGATTTTCTTAACGAAATAAGCTATTTCGTCGTCCCGAATGGTCTCAGCGTCAGTAGACTCACTCTCTTCTTCCCCAGTGGTGTTCATGGCTATGGATTTAACATTTTTCGGTTGAGATATGGTGAGTTCATAGGTTTGAAGCGATCCTACAGGTTCGTCTATATTAATAGTATCTAAGTCCTTACTTTCTTCAATAGCTGTAAATGTAGGTTTAAACCTCTCAGGTAAGGATCTAAGGACTTTTCGAACTATTTTGGACTCAAGGATCTTCTCACCTAGGTTGAAGCTAAAGTTTACTATGTCATTAAACTTCACATAGAATTCAAATAACGATTTATCGTCCTTCATTCTAATTTGTTCAACCTAAAGGTTAACATCTTCAATTTAGAGTTCTTAACAGTTTTTGTTCCCTCATGTGTAGTCTCTAAAATATCTCAAACTTCTTTCACAGTTTCACACATCGACACACTCCTAAACTCCTCTACAGACACAGTCATAAACAGGGCATGAAGTCCTTTACTATTCCAGTTGCATTCATCTAAGTTCGCTCTTGTCCAATTAGAAATGGGAGTGTGGATTACTTCATTATTAACCATAAAACTAGGTGCAACCTAGCCATTCACAACACAAAGCTAGATACGCTCATCTAAGGATTTAAGGAATGGTCTCATTCAAACTTTCCAATATACATAGTTGCTTCCATAAAAAAATTGAGGCACGGATAGTGACTGACTCATCTAGATTAATTTATGGGTCAGGAATCGAAATGTGAGTCTGATACCAATTGAAATTACGAGGTTCAATCCAAATTACACCTAGAATGGGGATTGATAGGTGATTATGCGGAATTAAAATCTAATAATTAAATAGCAACAAGTCACTTTTAATTATCTCTAGATGGTTAATCAATCAATCCAATTTCCCTATGTTGAACTGTCACAGTTATATGGAAATAGTAAATAACACATAGAATAATCACTGAGAAACCCCAACTAGGTAATAAATTCGGGAACCTTGCTAGTCAAAAATTCACTGTAACCGAATTTAAAATTACAGTCCATCAGATACGACTACCACTAGTACTTTTTAACCTCCTGACTATAAATCGCACAGCTCTCCTGGATTGTGTGATCGTGCACCAACTCTCGACTGTAATTTTCAAAGCCCTCATGGATTGTATGCTTCAACTCCAACTCCTGGATTTCAATTCGTTTATCTCTTGTCGACCAACAAAGAACTTTTTGTTCTCCAACAACAACTGGAACTCAAGTCACCTTCCTTTGATCTTTAGAACTCTGACAATTTTGGAAGTAAGCAATTTGATATTTAGATTAAGTGTGTTTGATGTTTTTACCGTCAAGAATAAATCAAACAATGAATGTTGAAAGCTATGGATGAATTTGATGAAGTAAATATGAAGCAGTATATATTCTCTCAATGTTCAACATTAGAAAAAAATCATTTGGAGGCGTGCTGGTATTTATAGTGTAGGTTTATGGTTGAGTGGACTAGATGAAAAGCCTTAAAAATGCGAATTAAAATTTTTCGGATGACACTGTCGCTCGAGCAAGAGCTTAGCAACAAGGGAGCGACAAGATGTCACTTGAGCGAGGATAGGGCAATAGACGAGCGATGATATTTCTGTTTTTACCGCTCGAGTGAAGTCAGGGTGACGGTCTAGCGAAATTGCAGCGCCGTTTTTTCTTCTTTCCATCATCGAAATCTAGACCTAATACGACTCAACTTATAATATTTGAAACTTATTCCTTGACTTTTACATCATATTAAATCTAGTCTTTTTTGTTCACGGACTTGCCAATTACATTAAAAACCTAACATAATTGAATCAAGTTCAAACACATGAGCTCAATTACTAACTTGAGTGAAAACCATGTACAATAAAATGAAAATACCAGAAAGGTGTTGAAATACTAAAATCTTTTTAAACATTAATCTGAAAGAACATGTTGCATTCAGGAACTTCTAATTCAGGGTTGAAGGATTTATCAAGAATGGTGGCAGGACATAATCACTAAAATTTTGATCTTCGTGTTTTGTGGCTTTAACAACCCCAACACGGGATTAACAATAAACTGTGGTCACATATTCAGAGGGTACACAATATGATCAATCTTACTTGCGTAGGATGGATTGCGCAAAGCCATTAAACGTAAAATCTTTAAATAGATAACAACTCTTATGAGTAAACTAGTTTGACAGCCTCATAAATTCCCTCAAATTAAATTGGGACAAACTAAGATCGGGGAATTGAAGCTCAACACGGATGGAAGCATTAAGGGGAATGCATGAGAAGTCACAAGTGGTATTTCACTTCAAGACCCAGAAAGAAATATGATCTTAGATTCTAAGGAGGGATTATAGAGATGCTCTGATGCAATTCAATTAAATTGAAATTGTGAATAGAAAATGGGCATTTAAAATATTTATCAAAGTCATTTCCGTCATGGCGATTTTTTTTTCATCTTATCCTGCAATCCTGAACCGTGTCAAATTCTATATTTGGTGAGGAAATCTGGTGGTTAAGAGAATTCACATACTCAACGTATCAATTTTAGTCACAGATACATACAAAAACCTAACAGAAAGTTTCACTACAATAACACACGTTGAGAAATGAGAAATAATATAAGAACTTACCTGATATCACATCCAAGGATCACCACACCAAGAATTGTGAATCAGTAGTTAAGGCTACAACTAAGAGTAGTCTCAGGTTCTAGGAGTCACAGGCTTGGAATTCGATTCCCACTTCGTCACATTGTCGATTAGCGACGAGTGAATAGGTAGAGGAGAGGTGGGGAGAGTACCTATACAAGGGCGGGAAACTGGATGCAAAACATGTCTAAGTGGATATATGATAAAAAAATAAAGGGATAATTGCAGCAGCGGTACCAAACTTTTCATTAAGTAGCAGACTTTGCCCAAACATTTAATTTGTGCCACACACGGTACCAAACCTTTCATTTGTATCACTCACGGTACCAAATCTTTCAAAATATTGCAGATGAAGTCCAAATGGACGGTTTCCGTTAATTTGATCGTTAGTTAACCAAATAATTGATTTTGATAATAATTTTGACTAATTTTAAAAGATTAAAATGGTAACTTTACATTTTTTATAACAAAATAACTAAAATTAAATCTTTAAAATTAAAAACCAAAAACCAACTTCATCTTCTTCATCCACCCCACACATACCCACCCCAAAACCATCACCACCACTGCCATCTCATCCACCGTAATCAATACATACCCATCTACTCACCACTAGGGATGGCAATTTGCCCCGCCCCGCCAATAATTAAAAACAAAAAACTGGAAAAAAAAAAAAATAAC
>CAIGRP010044255.1:0-21147 GCA_903798385.1 Fraxinus cuspidata
AATTTTAAGAGAACAAATACAGAAGCTCAGGAAGAAAATTGGGATATTCAATATATCATTTTTTCATATACAAGTTTTGTAATCTAAATTCTGCTATATGTTTTACAACTGTAGGGTAGAGAGTCAACAAAAATGCAAACCTAATTTGGAAATATTAAATTATGATGACCACAGAAGACAAAAGTGTTGCAATGGAGTTGCAAGTTTCTTTGCCAATGTCGCCATTAGCATACCCTTCCTTTTCAAGGCAAATGTTATTCAAATTAAATGAATCTTACAAATAATTTTACCAGTAAACTATGTGCCAGTTAGAACTCTATATTTTTGAAGTTTAAGACAGGATTTTACCAAGACATTGACGCTCTGCAATAAGAAATATCCCCTTTAATTATGAATGAGCTATGTATCATGGTGGAACCTATTTTACAATGGGTATCATCAACCAACTTTTGGACTTCATTTATCATTTCATGCAGAAATTAAACAATCTCTACAATTACACCTGCCATTACTCTCCCACATTTTATTTTGTTTTATAATTTGTGTTTCCACTAACTTGTATGAAAAAAGTACACAAGCAAACAAATTAGCAGAAAAAGTCTACACTTTAAATGCATTAATTAGTTCTTCCCTTTTTAATGTGAGCACGTTCCACCTTGACAGAGCAAGGTACAAACCACGCAGCCCAACAATGTGCTCGACTCGGACCATTGCTCTCCATCTCTCATCTTCTCCGCCATTTCCCTTGTGGAGCATTAGACACAAGTGCACATGTTCCATGTGCAACACAGAATCACTCCACATCCATATACGAACCATAAAAGTTATTTCCCTTACTCGTTTGGTAGTATCAAAACCAATTACCTAAGCTACTTTTTTTCTAATAAAGTTTATCCGTGTGCTCGAAAACAATT
Organism: Fraxinus cuspidata; assembly: GCA_903798385.1. Lineage (NCBI taxonomy): Eukaryota > Viridiplantae > Streptophyta > Magnoliopsida > Lamiales > Oleaceae > Fraxinus > Fraxinus cuspidata. Next base: position 915 of record CAIGRP010044255.1, read on the forward strand.
ATGAGAAATATGATACAAATAATCTCAGCTGGAGCAAAAATCATTATATTGAAACCAACATATCTACTATTTCTTTTCCTTGATAAAAAAAGCAATGTATATCATATGATACGGAACATACTACATACCTGGAGCGAGAAACATCATAGATCTGTCCTTTGATGGCCATGAGTAAGGGCTTGTTCGGATCAGAACCATCATAGGCTCTGAGCTCCTCCTCGGTAACATCGCCAAGCTGTACCGGCTCACGCACAACAAACTCATTGGATTTTTTGACCGCTACATAATCTTCGGCCGCCACGAACATGCTGCACACCACCTTGTAAGTCACTACCATCAGCACTACTATGGTGAAGAACGCCGCCGGCGATAGGCCCGTATAGTGGTTGATCGTTTCTGTCAGGGTGGACCATAAAGCCATTCCGCTATGGCGCTATAGCTTGTTAGGTTTTGGATTCGAGAAACAGAGAGTTGAAGTGAGAAATGGAAGACCTTCTGCCTAACAAACTCGATTAATTCTCCCGTCGAAAGGGGCTAGTGTGAAATCTGGTGGATGCGAGGGGCAAATAAGTAAATTTAGTACTAATGTTGTGTTTTTTCTTAAATTATTCGATCATATATTGACGCATATTTCTCATATCATTGAATCTGTTAACATAACTTAATAAAAAAAATCGTGAAACCCTTTTTATGAGAGGGCGAATGGTAAAACCCTTTTGAATTTACTTGTAAACTCAAAACATTTCATTATTTTTTAAACACACGTTTTCTGACTTTCTATTATTCCAAAACATATTTTCTAGTAAAAATGGAGCTCAAACAAGGGCGCACTTTTGTACTGTTCATAGATAAGCAGTGACGCACAAATATTTTTATTCTATTTACTGTGACATAAAATCTTGATAAAAATTTAAATTAAAATTGTCAAGCATATATTTCATCAAATTTTATCAAAATTTACTAAAATCTGATTTTTAGCTACATAAGAGCTTAGTCAATTTTGAATCTTCCAGTGAACACCGAGTGGAACGTCGGTTTTAAAAACTTAACCCAAATAACATAAAGATTCTTCATTAGAATTACCGAAAAAGAAAAGGGAATAAAAGAAAAGAAAATATGACCCTCACATAGGATTGTAACGATTGTTATAGAAAGGAAAAATAAATTTCACCATTTGTTTCCCCTATGGTCCTATATTTTGCAGATAACAAGAGGCCAGAGAAATTCACTTGACTATAAGATGTCGATACCTGTCTCTCGAAAAGTACACTATAAATATAATGAGAAATGCTACACGTACACGAAAATTTCCACAGATTTTATACAGGAAGACTGTGATTGGTTGCTGCCATACGTAAAAATTTCCTGTACCTGCAGATTTATTCAAAGATTATATAGGTAATCTTGACTGAGAATTATAGCTAAATAATCTTCACTAGCAATGTAACCCCTGACAAGAAAACGACCCATCTTTTCTTAATTTAGTTCTTTGCAGCATTTTTATCGTCATTTTCCTTCCTGCAGTCGAGCTGCAAATGCTCAATCGCATCAAGATTGTCCAAGTTGGATATTGTTTCGTCGTTACATGTAGAATCACCCTCATCCGAGACACTAGAACCAACATCTGAGACTGATGATTCTGATTGCTGTAACTCAGATATTACACTCATTTGATCAGAGTTTGATGCATCACTTACATCCCACATCTTTTTCTCTTCTTCCTTCATGCGTTTTGCATAAGCTTGATAATTGAAATTTTCTGTGCTTTTCCCACCAAAGGCAGACTCCAGCTTGTCCATGTCAAAGAGAGCTTCCATTATCTTCAAACTCTGAGGCTGGTCTGAGTAAACAAACTTTACTTTTTTGTACGTCTTATGCTCAAGAAATGGCTTTACCAACTGCATGTTCAACATAAGAAACAAAAATGTTATATATGATATAATAAAGGAACTGAATGTCTTCAAAAATAGAGGGACCATTTGTAACCTACCAACCAAAAGGACTCGAAGACTTTTGGTGGATTGTAGAGGATCGCAAGACCAAGCCTCTCTGGGTAACAATCCTGCAACACGCGAGCTGTTTCTCGAGTTACCTTCACTGATAAACAACCCATGTTCCACCCTTGAAAGTCAATTAACCATACCATCTGCTCCTGTCCTGGATTCAGATTCCATATAGCATTCTCCATGCAATATACCAAGTACTTAATTTGCCCTTCAACAGCTTGTGTATTCTGACCCACAGAAGATATAATATAACAAAAGAAGAAAGCAACAAATGCAATTGTAGTAATGCAGCTGCATAGGAATACAAATGATATTGCTATTTGTGGTGGAATGGATGTTATGAGCATGTGTGGTTACGCTTAATAGTTGCTTTATAAGATGTAACTTTCTAGAAAAGTTCTGTTAGGAAGAAAACTAACATTGGAAATCATGATTGGCAAATATCTTAAAAGAAAATTTGACTAACTTATTAACACATCCAAACACGCTTTACCTGGAATCCAGGTCTCATGACGAGTACTGACCTTCCGAACTTATCAAGATAATTAGCTCTGTAGACTTTCCCTGTCTCAGCTTCATGAGCAATATCTTCCTAATCAAAAAAATAAATGACTTTCAAAAACACATGATGAGAACATCAGGGAATCGTGGTTGGGCACGAAAATAGTGTAATTTTCCTATGAATTACCAAATGTGTGCTGTGAATGAAAATTGTTAGCAAAGAACTAGTCAGAGGAAAAAAGAATATGCAGAAAGAAATTTCTCGTCACAGAGATCCTTTTATTTATTTTCAAGAGGTATACACCAACTGAACTGGCCTTACATATAGATCACCGTGGCATGAACTCATCTCCAGGTTCCTTACTCCTGCCTAAAATCCAACTTCAGCAGGTTTCCCTCAACAGGTTGCCATATATTGCAGACCTACCTCCTTACATGCCCCCCTCACCACCTCCATCAGGGTAATTCACTAGATTCATTGCAAGACAACAAAAACAACAGGGAGAAAGTCTAACCACCAGCTTTGCAGATTCAAAGTTTAAGGGCACAATGGTCTGGATTGAAGATATACATATATAGCTCGTCCTCAGAAATGAGTATGTCAACAACCAAAAAGCTGCCACGCAAGCCTTCGAGAGTGCAAGGGTATTGGTTCCTTCAGTATTTTAGTAGAAGTACCTAGTATAGTCTGACATCTGGAATTAATGAGTTTTCAATGAAGGGGGTAGGTGGTATTGGTTCCAGCACTGTTTACAGAAGTCCATTCAATTTGAGACAGTTTTGCTTTGTGTCTTCAACAATATTCGATGTATCTGGAATCCTCTCTGTATGTTTACTAGCTAAAGGGTCCAGATTGATGCACAAAAAAAAAGAAAAAAAAAATATCTAACTTGAATTTTGCAACAAAATATATCTGCTCTTTTCTCATCATGGAAAAGTGAATTTTGATCGAGAGGGCATGAATGGATTATGGTTTCTGGACCAGGACGTTCTGCTTAATTACATTAATCCGTACTAATAGTATAAGCTTTTAAAGAAAGAACTTAAAACCTGTAGATGAGATATGGAAAGTAGGCATGCATACCCATCGGATCTTCTCTGGCTTGTATTCCAGCCACCATTTAAGGGCCTCTTTCAGCATCTTGCTCGCTTTCTTTGTATTCCAATTCCTTGCTCTAAGAAATCTTAATACTGATGCGTCGGAACATAGAGTTGGAAATTTATTTGCAACAGGACCAATCAACTTTCTGATCTCATTGATCTGGATTGCAAAGAATCAAATCAGTTCAACAAGTTCAGAGAACCTCTGGCATAGATTTGTGAGTTTCAAAATTCTAACTTCAAGTTTTAGCTCCAAAATCAACAATAAGAAAGATTGGATAAATAGAAAGATTTCTGTAATTCAATGGGAAAAAGACTATTTGATAAACTTGTTAATGAAGTAAAAAAGTACCATGTAATGAATATATCAGTTAAATGCACATTTTGCATAAGATTATAAGACACAATTCAGTGCAGTGCAGCTTAATTTGCAATCAGCATAAGATTATAAGACTCAATTTAAGATGTATTCCCTATCTCAGAGAGAAAACATAACATTTAACAATAACTAATATACTCAGACATCCTCCTTGAACTGCAATCTTTTCCGATTAACAATTTCCACAAAACAATTTACAGTCTTAATTGCCTACAAATACGGTGAAGCTCGTGATAAGGCATCAAGACTAACGTCTGTCAAGGTACTTTAGAAAGCATAACAAAGTTGCAACTGAAGGAGTCGCAGAAGAAAGAGTGAATTCGAAGTAAGCAGACAATAGTTAATGGTTTAAATTTTTTCCTAAATTTTAGCTGAAAATCCACATTTAATTAAGTCAGAATAACATGTAGTTCACATAAATACAAAAAGGGTTCTTCATTGACAGGATACCGATATGTGTTAGAAGTAGATTAAAACAATCCTTTATATCCACTAAATAAGATCAATATAATTTTATAGAGGAGAAAAGAAAATCAAAAACTATATAGAATATAATCAAGAACCTTCGCTTGCTCCTCCTCGGATGACAAAGCCTTCCTTACATCATTTGCTTGTAACTTTTTGAATGACATTTTTCTTCCACTTTCCAGTGAGATTACAGCGACCTATGTGATTCAAAGACTGTACTCTCATTGCAGAACATACTTGAAATTAAGCACAATATCAATGCAATGCAGATTTAAAGCAGAAACATACAGAAATGGGATGCTGTAATAAAAATATTTCATATTGGTAAACAAGGAAAATTATCTCCAATTTCAGACCAATGACATATATGGATCAGTTAGCGAGAGATTTTTATTCATTTTGCACTCAAGAAAAACATCACAGATATTAGACTGATATTTAACATGTTTCCAGTTATTTCAACAGTAATTATTTTGCTGCTGAAGTCAAATGATACTATTATACGAAAAATAATTTTAAGAGCTCCCACGTGTAGGAATAAATTGAAATATATGGAGCTGAGGATTCCATACATTTGGAGAACTTTTTAATTACATATCGGACATCTCTGAACTCGGAAAAATCTCACTTAAGAAGAAAAACAACAGCATGCATGTCCAGTCAGATAAGTTGCAACAGAATACTCATGCATTTTATTTCCTCATTGACTTTCGAATTCCCAGCTGCATATGACACGAATCGGCTCTTGACTTAAAAGGAAAAGAACAGGTAAAAAGCTTGATATCTACAGGCCTTAGATGAAGAGAAGGCATAATTTAATCCTGATAATTTAGATGGGAAGGAATTTATGGGGAGCGAATGTGTTCTATTTAGTAACTTCTACCTTTATTCTTCCTGTCTACATTTTCAGAGGTACCCAAATGCATTCCATGAGATTCATTATAAAATATAACATAAAGTGTTGATGCATCTGAATGGCAAATCAGACTAAGATAACCAGAAAATAACCAAAAAATAGTCTTTAAATCTGCATAAGAAATGAACAGTATTAAGTTCAGCATTCTAAGAATAACGAGTTTAGCACCATCAACAAAATTACAATAAAAGAGGAAACTTATATTATATGTTCATTATGCATATTAAGCTGCACGCAAGCGACAGAATCAAACAATCACGTCTAAAAGCACAAGCAATTAAAGAGGGGGAATAGAAAATAGAGGAAAAGTGAATTTTAATCAGAGCCAAACATCCTATAAATCCTATCTACAAATTTCCATGTACAAAATTAGAATAATCTATTAATAAAAAAATCCATATCTAATCAATTGAATTAATTGATCGTACAAAGGCATCCATTGGTTGTAATCATTTACATAAACCAAATTTGCAAACATCGATCAAATATAATTAATTATAGAAAATCAATGAAGAAGAGAGAGGGGGAGAGATGCGTACAGAAGTCTAGTGGACAGCGATAAATAGAAAATTATTCAGCTTGAGAATGAAGAAGAAGAAGGAGTCGGAGTGCATGGACACAATGGCTATGGCGATTTTGATGCCGTTTAGCTGTTGCTGAACCTGCGTTTAAGCTGACATTTGGCACCAGAAAAGATAGATATAACAATGGAAATTGCATTTCACCCCCAGGTTTGACTTTACTTTTGTTTTTGCTTCTTACATAAGTGCTATGGAAAGAAATTACCTTAAATTTTGCTTGAAAATTAATTGTTAAAACAGCTTTCTATTCAGAAAGTGTTTTTATAAAAAAAAAAACACATTGGATAAACTTTCTATTTCTAACTAAAAGAAGCCCTTATATAAAATTAGTTAAAAACCTCATTTCGACTTTTTAAAAATCATAACAAACTGCCCTAAATTGCGTAGAATATTGTAATGAGCAAATTTTAGTGTTTTTTTTATTTTAAATCATGTCAAGTGCAATCTAATCAAGTTTATAGCTCAATTGTGATTGTTTTATTTTAACCAACTTAAATTAAGAAAATCCAAACACGCACTTATTGTTCAAAGTTTTGGAGCAAAAGTTTGCCTTGATACAGTGTTTTTTCAATTATTCTTTTGAAGGAAAACTTTCCTTGTTTTGTACACCAGTTTATGAGTTTATTAGAATCATGAATCATGTTTAGATGGAGGTATGAAGTGGGTTAAGCTGTTTGTCGACTCGCCAATGGCAGCGAAGTCAGCTCGTCAAAATAAGTGAAAAATACAATTTCAATAATAATAAAAAAAAATTATCAGCAGCTAGCAGCTCGACTCGCAATTTAATTGAACAAGCCAGGTCGAGCACGGCTCGCCCAACCTATTTTCAAATCATTAAGCTCAAGTAGGTCCCTCTTTCTTGCAATGCAATCAACTTCACCACACTTGATTAATCAAACCACTGTACCAATAAACTTAGTAGAGTCAACTGCAATATGCTAATCACATATTAATCATGGTTTGCACGTTGGGGTCTCTATTAGTTTCAAGATCTAGCTCTCACCATTTTCGAGCACTCTCTGATGGACTTCAAGACATAAGAAAAAGACATTATAATCCGATCGAAACTAATCAGTAAATGTTCATTTGTGACACGAACATATCATATAAAACTTAAAAATATTTTCGTTTCGCTCCCAAAGAAAGAGATAATGCAGTCGATTTGAATATATTAAAGATAATAGTGGGTTGTTGGCGTGGGAGGCCAATTTACTTTGAAAGGTGTGGTCTCGATCCCAGAAAAGTAATGATCATTCTCATCAACATTCTCATCCTATACCCGACAATGTTGCGATTATAGTAAGGTAATAAACTCTGCTTCGCAGTGTTTGTACGTTGTACCGTGACCTTAGTCCTTAAACACCAGCTGTCTGTCTGATCTTCTTGTGATCAACGGATTGCTATTATCAGAAAATCTCATTCATCAGATTTGTAAATAGAAGGTAAATCATTATGAAAGATTCGTGAATAATAATAAAACTAATTTCCTTTCAAAAAAATTAAACAGAAAAAGAACGAAACTTTTCCTTTAGCGCATTCTCCTTTTCATTTCTATGCTTTTGGGTAACCACAAATCACCCTCACCCTCTCTCTTTCTTTTCTACAATTTCACAGTACAAGCACGAGCTGTACCCGAGGATTAAAAGGCTGGAAATTGTAAAGCGGAGGAATCTGTAATATACTTTGCTGTTTGTTTTCCTGAAAATTTGATCTCTCTATTTTGAGCTGGTATAGAGTTTTTTTAATAATTGTTTTCTTTTTGTTTCTCCGAGGATTTTTCTTTACTTTCAAAAAATTCTTATATTCTCTGCATTGGGTTTTTCAGGAACTGAGTGAATCATAATCCAATTACTGGAAATCACGTTTGATTGGTTTCTTTAAGGTGAGTTATTGATAATGCACCTTCTAATTTTAATTCCTTTTACGTGCTATTTTTTCCTGGGAAATTGATTTGGCTTTGATCTAATGGGTTGTTTTTAAATTATGTTAACGTGACAGATATGAAAGGAAATTTCATTCTCTAAGAGCGGGAATAAAAGAAATTGGTTTTGGATTATTAGGAATTGGAGTTGAAATGAGGAAAGGTTTGATCTGTACAATCAGTGGGGGTCTGAGATCAGTTTGCAATCATCCATTTCTTGTTGGTTTTGTGGGTTTCTTAGTATTTCTGTATAGATCGTCTCCTTTTGTATTTTCTTTATTGGTTTATGCATCCCCTGTTCTTGTATGCACTGCAATTTTGCTTGGAACCCTTTTAAGTTTTGGGGAACTGAACCTACCTGATGTCGAAATAGAGGAGAAAACAACCCATGAGGCTGTATCTTTGAAAACCGGGGTGTCAGGGGACACTACTGTTGTTGAGAGAAATCAGAGTTACTCTGTGGAGGGAGACGCTGAAAATGGAAGGAATGTAGTAAAGCAATCCATTGATGAATCAAGTACGACAGCAGGAAAGATCAGTGAGATTGACCGAGAGAACAATTTGGATGATACGACACCATTAATTGAGGAAATTTCCCATGAAACTGAATTGGAGAATGGGACAACTGACGGAGAAAACAGAGAGTTAGGTGTTTTGAGAGACAAGCAGAACAGTGAAGTGCATGAAGTGACACTTGGTAATGGGGAAGTCTTGCAGAATCGGTATTCTTCAATTCGAGAGGATAATGATGAATATCTTGAATTGGACGATGCTAAATCGGAAGCAGATTCTTTTGATTCCAAGAGAGTGTATGTGGACCCTCTGGATTCACCTCCCCGTACATCTTGGAAACGGATAGAAGAGGAAGAAGAAGAGGAAGGAGAGACGGAAGAGGACGAGGCTATGGATTCTGGGTCTGGTGGGGATGAGAGTTCCTCTCCAGATGCTTCCATGGCTGACATAATTCCGATGCTTGACGAGCTTCATCCACTTCTGGACGAAGATGCTCCCCTACCCGTTCAATCATCCCATGATGGATCTGACTCATTGTCAGTATGTTCTCCAAAATCTAGCACTAGCAGTCAAGAGTTGGATGATGAGATCGATAATCCTGCGGACTTAGAAGTTGAGGATGATGACAATCAAGATGTAGAGGATGAAGAAGAGAAACAAGAGCTCTCGAAGTCTGCCATCACATGGACAGAAGAAGACCAAAAGAATCTAATGGATCTTGGAAGTTCTGAGATTGAAAGGAACCAGCAGCTGGAGAAATTACTTGCAAGGAGGAAAGCTCGGAAAAATATGAGTATGGTGTTGGAAAAGGACTTGATTGACTTAGAAAGTTCTGATCTTGCATTCAATATTGAGCCCATTTCGACAACGAGACAAAACCCATTTGACCTCCCTCGTGATTCTTATGATAATTTGGGGCTACCTCCCATTCCTGGTTCTGCTCCATCTGTTTTAATACCAAGGCAAAACCCTTTTAATATTCCCTACAGCACAACGGAAGATAAGACAAATCTTAGGGGAGATGGTTTTCATGAGGAGTTTATGACATTTCAATCAAGCGAGCCATTTTTCCAAAGAGTTGAGACTTTTAATGTGGAACCATCTTTTTTTGGTGCCAACAGGCATGAGAGACAAGATATAAACTTAGGGCCATACTTCTTCCCACAGCAGGCAGTTTCAGAAGAATCAAGCTATTCACAATTTCAGGGACAATCAAATGAACTTAGGAACTCTAAGGCTAGTTCTGTTCAGGAAACAGAATCAATTGATTCAGCTGGGGATCTGGAAGATGGAAAGCTCGCAGAAGTACATATTTCTCAGGAAGAGGGCACATCACGGGGACCAGAGCTGATTTCCACAATGGAAGAAGTCATTGACACAAATTTACCACAGGAACCAGAGTCAACCTCTAAGATAGAGCATGTTTCAGAGAAAGTTGGGCACGGAAGCCAGTCATCTGAAGAAGAAGAAGAAGAGTCTTTGAAGTTAGGACAAGTCAAGAAGAGATATGTTGAAGTTCAATTAGGGGATGCCCAAATTCATTATGAAGAAGGAAGTGTAGCCCAAGTTCAACAAATGGAATTTGAGTCAAAAGCAGAAGCTGATGAACAGAGATACAGTAGAGCCTTGAGCTCTTCATCATTGTTCGAAGGGAGTGAAAGGGTCTTCACTGAAACAGCATGTGAAGGGTCATTAGTATTAGATGAAGGGAGAGATGACGTTGCTGAAGAGCCACGAATTTCAACCCAGCCTTCATTAGAAAGTGCCAATCTCAATATCACAAGTGAATTGGTTGATGATATTCCACATAAGGAACCTGTTTATGATTCAAGTCCCCCAGAAGTTAGAAAAAACCTTTCTTCCTCCATGTCTTTTGATGTAATGGATATGGATTTTCTGCCGGTGTTGGTTAAGCAGACTGTTCCCTTAACCCGGAGGGACTCTGAAGAGAGTGACCAAGAACTGGAGAAGGATACTCCTAATACCGTAGAGATGCCGACGGAATCGTCAAATCTGCATCCAGTAAATGAAAATGATTCGGGTCCAAAGTTTGTTACGGGTATAATAGAGCATGGTATTGTAAACTCTGATATATCGGGAGTTGTCCAGAAATCTGAGAGTGCAGGTGCTTCAGTGGAGGGAAATCATACATATCAACATGACAATCAGCATACAGAGAGTCAAGTTTATAGTGCAAGTAGTGATGCAGACGATAATGTCATGCCCCATGTTGTCGGGGATCATACTGTGGAGTCCGTGTCCTACTTTTCTGAAGATCAAAACTTAGATAGACCAGATGACGATAGACATTCACTGCTTTCTGATGCTAATCTTGATGAGGTTGTTTATCATGAAAATGAGATGCCGATTTTCACAAATTATCCTGATGGAAAAGCTATCTCTCACTCTGACAATGATCTGGCTTCCTCAAATAAATTTGTGAATGAACAGCCTTTCAACCATCATAGTGAAGTCCAGGTAAGTTAAAGTGCATGGTATCAAGCTTTTTCTCATGTTCCATATAATCTTTAATCCACTTAACGCTGAATCCTGCAAATAGAACCTGCCATTACTCAAGTACTATATGGCCAATGGTAACTTCGTGTGAGCAATATTACAAGGCCTGAATCTAACTATCTAAGCAAGAAAATCTCAGGTCAAACAGTCTGGTATTTTTTCCATCCTGTCTTTGCCTAAATAACTCAGGTAGGAGTTTTGAATAATTGGTTCTTGACCATGAGTACAATGTTCAAATTTCAATGAGTTTATTGAAATACATATTTGCTCACTTTGTCTACTTGATATTTTAAAAAAAAATGTTTCACGTCTTCATTGTATGATGAACTAAAATTTCTCAATTACAAACCACTAAGTGTTAAATATATTGCCGGACATGGAGATTGATTTGTTTAATGGACTTCTGAGTATCAACATGGAATCCCCCCATTCTCCATGTGTTTTAAGGAATCTAGGATCTTAGAAGAGCTTGAAGTTTTTAATATTTGTTAAGCAGAATTGAATATTCTGAAATGACAAAAAAGATTATTTGTTTTTCCATACCTTCAACGGCCTTAATATTTTGGAATGGTGAATCTGTTGAGATTAATAGCAATTACATCCTCAAATGGCTTGAAATATAAACAGCTTCATTCCTCTACTTTGGCTTCATGACATTCACTGTATTTGTGTATGGTATGTAAGTTTGGCTTCATGATTGCAAGCTTAATTTCTTGATTTTGCTTGAAGAAGGATTAACGCTTGAAGTAGAACAGCCCTGGACAGGTCCATAGAAATATTTTCAACTATTAAAATTGCTATGGAAGGAAACAACTAGGAGGAAAAGATGTATTGCAATTGCCACTAGATGGCGAAATATGCAATCATGGATTATATGTCACTAATTATTAGAATTGTCCACGATAAATTTGTCAATCAGTTGCTTATCTCATCCTATGACAGGAAAAGATGAAACTTTCGGAAAAACTACCCCACCTCTTGATTTTAAGATTAATGAACCTTATATTTATTGGAGACTTCAAGGAAAATGGAAGTATATGGATGATGATATGACTCCCAGACCCCTTTGATCATAATTCTTAGGAATTCGAAAACTTAAAATACATAAAGAGTTTCCCTTTTGAGTAATGAATATTTTAATTGTGATGATTGAACTCAACCTTGAACTTGAATGTCTGAAACATGTTTGCTCAAAGTTTGATTTTTCTTTCGCGCTCTAATTTTCCTATAATAAGGTCATTGATCCACTATTACTCTAGGGACTAATATATTGTGTACCAGTATTCGTCAATTGATTTTTTGGATTTCTCTCTTAGATACAAAATAATTTATGGAATTTGCTTAATTTTATCGTTTCAGTTATATTGCACTGAGATTCGTATTCAGCTTTTATCACGGCATTATGCTGCTTCCCATAAAGCATTGATAAAAAGTTCTGAGCAAATTTTCTCATTCTTTTATCTTATTTTCATATAATACAGGATGCTCCTAGTATCCCTGTCGAGTCATATGAGGAAGTAAGAACTATGGACAATCTGAATATCCCAGAGATTCCAGAGTTTGATCATGAAGTTTCACCAAGTAACTCTCCATCAAGTCCTGAATTTATTTCCATCCCGTCTAATGATTCTGAGGCCACAGCCCCTCCAGGTTTATTGTACTCTGAGGAGTGCACTGGTGGTGAATCCACTACTTCTCGTGTTGATGTGCAGACTATTATTGAGGATGCAGATGAGATCAAGGAAATTGATGAAGAATTTCTGTCCGAGTTAGATAGCATAGGTGATTTTAATATCATCGAAAGGGGATCAAGCTCAAATGAGTTTGAAAAATATGTAGAGAGTGGTCTAGAAAGCTTGTCTTTGGCACATACGAGTACAGGAGAGGTTAACTCCATTGAAGTGACAGAACATGCAATGGATTCAGAGAAATTGAGGGAGGAGATTGATATACTCAAAGAGGCAATGGAATCTGCTTCTGAACTACAAACATCTGTCCCGAATGCAATTGGACATAGTGATTTATCCGAAAGGGAGTTCAGCAGAAGTGATATCCAGAATTCTGTTGATCCAAGACAATACGAGCTACACCCACTAGAAAATGAAACTACTCCTGCCGATTCTATGGTAGATCAGAATTTTACTCTTGAAGACATAAAACCTGGGATGCCTGTAGGTGATGCAAAATCAGTAGAAGATACTGATTCTGATTTCGAGAAATCTGAACTGATATCTGCGGAAACTAAAATCATTGACAAAGTGATTGAGAAGCCTGTTGTTATTGAGCCAACCGAGGCCAAATTGGTTCTTGAAGAAACCATAGCCGAACATTCTGAGGGAGAGATACTGCACAGAAATTCAAGTCAAGCAGAAACTGAAATTGACGCATTAGTTCTTGAAGTTAGATCAATGGACGATGTTACTTTGGATCATATGCAAGTTCATAATGGTAGTGTTGAGAGTCATACGATTACTGATTCAACTGATAATGTTTTGCATGTTGTAGATTCAAGAGAAATACAAGGAACAACTTCAGAGTTGCATTTTGAGGAACAACTGGGGCCAAAGTCTGAAGATAGATCAGCAGAAGTTGAGGCACACGAAGCAGGTTCGTCCAAGGATGTGGAATCGGGTGTAAAAGAACCTGGTATAAACGAAATAAAGACAGTCGCTGCTGAAAATCCAGATCACGAAGTTGAAATACCCAAAGACTCAAATTCAACTACTTCTTTTAAAGGAAAGATGAGAAATTCCCAGAAGTCAAGCTCAAGCTCTAACTCTAGTTCGAGTTCAAGTGATTCTGGCAGCGAATAAGAAGGCGAAGGACATCCTGAAAAGAATCGATTTTTAGGTTCCTATTTTCTCTCGTTGACTCCAAGGATAGTGGGGTGGGTTTTTTTTTTTTTTTCAAGAATTTCCTTTATTTTCTTGAAGTTGTGAGGCTTTGTGAGATTTTAGTCTAAGTTCAAAGTTTCTTTTGTGGGCAGTTACGATTGCAAGTCTTGTGACCAACTTGTTTTTACCTAGCACGCTGTAAACTGTAATTTTTGGCATTGATTTTGAGCGAGTGTTCTTTAAAATATCTGCAGACACCATTTTGTTCAAGGCGCAGAAAAAGCTTGTTTTGAATGTTGAAATGGTAAACCACATCTCAATCAAAAGTTCAATTTTCGAGTTAATTATATACTATACGACATAGAATGAAGTTCGAAAATTTATCCGTGAAAATTTTACAGATCTGTCAACATTCATAGTTGATACAACAACCTACACTGGAAACTAGTATGAGTAACAACATAAACACTAGGATCTGAAGGCACAATACAAAGCTTTAACATATTTACGAAAAGCACCATTCAGAACAACTGCAAATGGTAGCAAATTCTGCATCTACACCCACTATTTCTTTATGAGCAGTTTGTATCGTAACTTGCCAATCCCTGCAACTCAGGACCCTCCAGACGAGGATTGTTCTCAAAGCTGCACATAGAAAAAAAGGAGATCAAAACCAAATATCGGGGGATTGGTGCACCGGGGGTAAAGTAAAGTGTTCTAAATAAATTAAGGAGAACCAAGAAGGTGCATAATTTGCGAACATCAAAATAACATTATAACAACTTGGTCATTTTGATTTAAGTGGGCTGTATATATTGCATAGAGAAAATTTTAGCCAAAACTTCAAATGCAACAATACTAAAAAGAGTCAGCTTTCACTATAACGGAACATTTAAGACCTTCCACATGTTCTTCAAGTAGGGAAGCACATTTATCTCAAAGTGAGACCAAATATTAACTGAGATAAAATTTAGAATGGGAAAGTTTCACATCACATCAAGTTGGCAAGATGATCATTTGATAAATTGACGGTTTAACCCAGAGGAGGGAATCACAGGGTGTAATTTTGTACATCAAACAGTAAGATTTGATGCACTCAAGAATCAAACATTTCATCACAATGGTGGAAACAGAGTCAAGATATCAAAAAGATTCAGATGGAGAAACCATTTCAAACGAAACCAATGGTAATGGATGTTTAGAGAACGATATAAATCAGCATCTTACTTGTTTAGGGGGATGTGCTCAAATGGACCGGTAGTAGGTATCGTACCGCACAAGTTGTTATTTGAGACATCCCTGGAAAAACAAGTGCAAATATTTTGTGACCATCCTGTGCTTCTTCAAGTATCAACATTTACATAATAGTGTACATCTTAAGAACTTACACAACTTTCAAGCTAGATATACTAGCAAGTGCACTTGGGATTGGCCCCGTTAGCTGATTATCATTAAGACGCCTGTCAAAGTAAAGCAAAAGTTATTGATTTCAAATAAAATGCTCAAGTAATTTGCAAACTTGCATGCAGTGTGCACATACATGTCTACAAAATGAGCAATGAATGGGAGAAATTTTTGCTACTAATTGGATAAGTATATGCTTAAAGGGAAATATTTAGGATTGCAACAATAACCACAAGCTAACCCTAAGTCACAATTATCATGTGTCAGCTGTATGAATTCTGGATGGCTACAAAAACAGGAAATGAACTGAGGCATTAGGATAGGACAGAGGTATTAATCTAGCAAACAAATATTTCTACTTGCACCCATCACCAAACCCACCGAAGAACATTTGGATTAGATAAGTGATAGAGTGATGTAGTATTAACTCACAAGAAGACANGGAGGTATTGTTCCCGAGATATTGTTGTTGTACAGATCTAAACTTATTAAGCTCTTCAGGTTTCCAAGCTCAACTGGAATTGACCCTTGAATGTTGTTCTTGTAAAGCTCCCTGCAAAATAAAAAAGCCAGCTTTCAGTATCCTCAAATACATGTAAACATAATAACTGGGATGGGGAAAAGGAACCATAAATGAAAAACGTTCTTTAAAATAATTTCATAAACAAAATGCACCAAAGATTGTTGCAGGCAACATTATGTCATGGACAGCTTTGTTTATTTGAAATATCACTGAAAGGTCAACCAAACATGTCCCAATAGTAAAATAAAAGGAAGAGTTCTATAAATTATAATACTCACAGATACTGGAGATGTTCAAGTTTCCCAAGCTCAGGTATCAGATGACCAGACAAATTTGAGTTTCCAAGGTCCCTGTAGACTCGTAAAAAAATGATACACTTCAGACTCGTATGCATCACAAAGGAAAAGAAATTTAGCCGCTATATCCAATGAACAAGCTGGAATATGCGACTCTGAAGAAGAATGATATTCCATTTATTCACATATCACGAGTACATAAACATCAAAAAGGAATAATAATGTATTACACCATGAAAGCATAAAGAAATACAAGAATTCACAATGCACTAGAATAACCTCATTGATGGTCATTCCCTCTAACAATGTTAAGAGACTTAACGTTATATAATATTTCACACCAAGCAAATCCTTATGCGCTATCACTAGCCCAAAGATCAATAAGATTTGCAGAGCTGAAGCGGGAATGTGTTCTGCACTTCTGCTATCTGGTGTAAAACTTAGGGGACTGACTAATAAAACGAAGTTCCTTTTTAAAAAATAAAATAAATTAAAGTAATGTTTTAAGCAAAAGAAGGCTACCATTCCTACTCCTATACAGGCCCATAAAATATAAGCAGGTCTTTCGTTGAGTAATTTAGAGGCATAATAATTTTAACGCCTATACTCAGACAAATCAGAAAGATCATTGTTAGCTCGACTGATAAACAAATTCGAAAGATATAAACTTCAGTATGAATCCCAGCAAATAATTCATTGAATCAAACGGTATCTATCCATTCAAATATTTAACTAAGGATGCTAATTACTTCTGTAACTAGCCACAATAATTAGTTAGATAATTTCAAGTTCACCAAACTAAAAACTTTCAAAAAAATAAAAATTCAACGAACAAACAAACACGCACACAAGACAGACAGATATCATAAACGAGTATATACGTACACGCGAGTGACGTGGTTGTCTTGGTTACAGGTGATGTGGAACCAGGTGCACGGGTTGACGAGATTTGGATCCCAGCTCTGGAGCACGTTATCCGGGTCGGATAAACTCCGGCGCAGCGCGTACAGCGCATCGCCCTCCGAGTTCCCAAACGCTTTAGGTGCCATCGGAGAAGATATTACAGTTAGGGCTACAAATACAAGCAAGATTCTCCCAGCCATGGCTCGGATACAAGTAATTTTAGTGTCGATTTTTGGGGGGATTTCAGTTGGAGTTGGACATTGAAGCAATTTATGCGTGAGAGAAGAATATAATTATGTGAATAATTAATATCGGGAATGGCAATGAACTACACGGTTAGAATATGGAGAGAATTTAATTACAAAAGCCCAACTTTTACAGGTAATATATCATTTAGGTCCTTGACTTTTAGTGTTTTTGATATTTGGGTCTTCAATTTTTGAGTGACATCTTAATAAATGTTAACGTAATCAACCTTTTATATTTTCCGTAAAAATACTATTTTACTTTGACTAAAAGAAAATGAATTATATATAATTATATTAGAATTTTAGAAATCTGATTAGAAATTGTAGGGGTTGGATTTGTTTTAGTCCTGAAAGAAAAAAAAAATTGTTTCTTTTATAGATTAGGACTTATACAAAGAAATGAGACTTGTCTCAACCAACAAAATGTTTTCATTCATTTGACCTTTGGAAAGGTGTGGTAGACCCCACCGTGGAAGAAGATGCTACTCAAACAGGGATTGAAAATAGGTACGGAGCTGTATGGATAATATTTATTTTTTTTTTTTCAAATTGTACAATAATATTGCACCGCATGTTTTCCTATTTTTTTAATCTTGTCATTGAGTATGTTTATGAACATGATTGTTGGTGGAATTTCTCAAGTACTCTTTAGTATAATTGCTCCACTTAGATTAAAATTTGACTTTGTCACATATGATGGGCATTAGACATAGCCAATAATTGGTTAAAACTTGGAAGGAAAAAGATCCCAATTAATGGGTTTAGTGGTGGGATAAAAATTTATCTTATAAATTAGAAAGAAAATTTTATATTTATATATAAGAATTAGGGTCCATGGTACAATATTCAGAATAATAATAATTAGGATTGTATAAATATAATAGTCATTCATTAAATAGCATTTAATTTATAACACTTCTTCTTGTATAACTAATTACACAATACTCGTTTCGTTAAAAACTATTTTTGATAAAATTCAGTAGGATAAAAATATATAAGAGGGAAAAATCCATACAATTATTTTTTGATTATTAAAACAAGTATTGCTCATTAAAATCTTGCCAATAAGTGCAACAAATTCTAAGGTAAAGAAAAAGAGTATAACTATTCATCCTAATACCAATTTCTTGAATGTAAATATTGACGATGTTTTTTGTCAATAACTCAGTCCATTATCAATTGAACAAATATATCCATATAACAATTCTTCTTAAGCTCGTGTATATAGAAGAATTTTGGAGACATATATTTTTTCGTCTTCTTTGATATAGTCTCTCTTGAATCGTGTAATACAAGTTGTATTATCTTGATACAATGTTGTTGGACTATTCTTTGTTGAAGATAATTTTTATGCTTAGATATGGTGGATCATATTCTTCAATCATACACATTCTCGATTTGTTTCATGAATAGTAATAATTTCAAAATGAATTGAAGAGATTGTCGTCAATATTATGTTGCGGAATTGATCTTCAATTTGTAGAATCTGGGCTAACTTTTAACCATCCAATATCAAACCATAATCAACCAAAAGCTCCAACCTACAACTATGTATTCACTTATGGTTGCTTTCTTTCTTTCTCACCATCAAAGGGACAAGGTTATGGTGATAATTTGCAAGCCACAAGCAAATAAAACAACAACGAAAAAGCCAATGCACGACAAGCACAAAGCATAGCCATCGTTAGTTTTCTCTCAAACACACGGTTCCAATGAATAAAATGGAGGCTATATAATGGAGGTTATATAATCAATTGGGCCAAGGTACAAGATAATGGGCCAAGACTAAAAGAAAGCCATCCATAAGTGAACTTGGGCCAAGGCAATATTAACAAATTAAGTTGCTACTAGTGCCCTACATTGCTTTCGGGTCGAGTTTATAAATTAAATTTATTGATAATAATTTTACTCATCGACTGAGGTCTATGAAATATAATTTGAAATGTTTAACATTATTGTCTAAGATTTATTGGATATCAAAACCCTATAAATTCCACCTTGATATTCAATCAACCTGCAAATAAACAAAACACAAATTTTATACTGCATAATCAAGGTAATCAACAAAATTGGGAACACATGTCTTACCTCGTGTTTCGATCCTGAAACACAAACCATACTTGCTCCATATACTCACTAGAGCTAAGGTCAATAATACCTAAGTAGAAGTAAATAATCACAGTAATCAATCAAGAGCAATAAACATGTGATGAAGATATAACATATGATAACACGCAAATCGTTTCAAATACGTTTACAAAAAACCTCAAACAAACACCAAGTTAATCAAACAAATGACTAACATATATGCAACAAATGCATAAATGACCCCATGAAAAGATCTCATCAATTTATCATATCCAATTCTGTGTAACTCATACCTCAAGAACGCATATCTCACCTCATCGCCCACCATGCTCATTAAACCGATCACTAAACTCATGTCTAATTGGTAAACTACTATATGTCTTAAGTTCACAAGATAATTCTCATCACTACATTACTTCTTTCAACCTAAGTGGATAATGGGTCTCCACCTCACAGAAGTGATAGAAGTATCACTCTCGCACTTCGCCTAATCGGGGTCTTCACAGGTAACGAATTCCAGACATTTAATCACATCTTTACTCATGATTTAAATGCTACACTCCACATCCCCATGCATATCAACAATGCACCCTTAGGCATATATACTCCACATTACCAAAAGACACACAACACATTTACAGCTAATGCATCCCAATCCACTATGCATGCAAACACATTACACCAAGTAATCAAATTGCTTTCAAAATCATGAAAATGCACATATCAAATATATTGAAATGTCATATAATCATGCAACAAAATTAAGTAATCATACAAATACAGAAAATATTACACACAAATGCACATGCACTAACTAGGTTTACTATCAATAAAACTCATTAAGGTCATCATTCGACCATATAGCTGCATTCGCCTCACATCTAATCTTACCTTTTTCCTTATCATTTTTTTTAGAACAGTCCCTAATAAAGTATACAACTTTACCACGGCTGTAACATCTTCTACCACTGTACTTGTCCCAGCCTTTCCCCTTCTTCTTACCACCCTCATCACTCGAATCACTACTGTCTTGA